>BRDA01010760.1:11499-40613 GCA_036984385.1 Crenuchus spilurus
ACAGCGTCAGTTCGTCTTGGGAATGACATATACAAGTCCTGCACAGTGGTCAGAGGGATTTTAAGCCATTCTTCTTGCAGGATAGTGGCCAGGTCACTACGTGATGCTGGTGGAGGAAACCGTTTCCTGACTCGCTCCTCCAAAACACCCCAAAGTGGCTCAATAATATTTAGACACAAAGACTTGCTGTCTTGGTCACAGATGCGCCAGCAAGACGTGCACCAACAATTTGTCCTCTTTTGAACTCTGGTATGTCACCAATAATGTGTGCATTGTAATATACTATATAACTGTGCTCTTACCTGCTAACTGAACCTTCACACTCTGCTCTTACTGGTGCAATGTGACATTAATGAAGATTGGCCATCAGACTGGTCCAGTTTAGCCATGAAACCTCCCACACTAACATGACAGGTGTTTCAGTTTCATTGTCTAACCCCTGTATATTAACAAATGAAATGATGTTGACCAGACAAAACATGAAATATTTTGGTTAACACTTTCTGCAAAGCTAAAGTAAATTTAAGAATTTTAAATTTCTATACTGTCCATAATTGTTTGGGGTTACATGTAAACAGGAGTGCTGTGTATTGGATGTGATAAGGTACAAATTACAGAACAAACACTCCATAAAATCATTGCTTTCTACTTATAAACAGATTTTGATATGGTATATTGATCTTCCTGCTTTTAAAAGCATTCAGCCAGTTTTTGAATAATAAAAGTACTCTAAATGGGCCACTGCTTAGTATTTTAAATGAGGGAGAGAATTTGAGACGTGTGTTACGAGCCAAGGCTGATAAAAGAGAACATTCTCTACACACACTGTCCACCCACTCCCACATGTCCTCTTACACCCACTGACAGAGACACAGGCGACTAATGATGCTGTAAACACACACCTCCATCTACCATTTAGCAGAAATGTAACAGTTTTGCTCTCATTTAAATAGAAATGGCACCAACAAATCACAGCATGTGTTTCCCATCTAAAACATAAAAAATGTTGCTGATTTTCACACACAGTGACTGTTCATGCCAGAGATGTTTCACGTTTTCTGTTTATATCATTTACAACTTTATTACAGCGCATGGAAGCTCTATCATTTCTCATCATATACTGTACATAGGCTTTAAGTCCATCACTGCACAGACAACCTCAGAGATGGTGTATAGAATGGCATATGATGCCAGCAGCTATGCCACAGCATAGCACAAATCCACTGAAGCTAAGCAGGTCTGGGTCTGGTTAGCACTTGTATGGGAGACGTCCAAAGAAACTTTTGTGGCTGCTAGAAGTGGTCTTAGTTGGCACAACATGAGGTGTTATTCCTGTGCCCTGGTGAAGTGATGGGGAGACTGAACTGTATAAATGGCAGTGTGTTTCAGATGAGATGTAAAACTGGTCCTGATTCTCTGGGCAGGAGTAGGAGTGTGATCCCAAAGTCTTGGCTAAATTTCCCACTTCTAATCATCTCCATCTGCAAAAACTGGTCACCTCCTAACAGCTAATGTGTGGTCATGCAGACTGGCTGCTGTCACATCATCCAGAAGGATGCTGCACATTAGTGGTGGTTGAGGTGACTCAATGTCTGTCCCAAATGTCAAAGCACTTTGGTCTAGAGAAGCGCTGCAGAAATGTAATTATAAGTGAGTAAGGCTAAAAACTAATAGCACAAGAAGTCCTCCAGATCGTCTGGATGTTTAAATATATGTGATCCCGCCAGGGAAAACCAGGCCAAAGTCACTGGGGAACTTATTGAGATATCGTGTCAATATCGTGTCACTCACATTAGGGACAAAACTTAGCCACTCAGTATTATTGCTGTAAATGAAAGATAACAGTCTCAGATATCTATCAGAGTACATATTTTGATCAAAAACAAAACTTAAATTCACAAAAAAGTTGTTTTAAAAAACAAATTTTGAAAAAAAAAAAGAATGACTTTGACCTGGTTTTCCCTGGCGGGGTCACATATTTTAAACTAATGTATTGATGGACTTCTGTGTCCCCTCCCTCACTTATAGACATATTATTTAATGAATATTTTAAGTAATCAGTAATTATTTTGATACATAATTTTGGGCCTGAGGTCTTCATCTTCAGCGTTTTGCTTCTGGAGGTGCCTGTGTTGATAGCTCACAGAAGGCATTCTTCAAGGCATCTCACTGTACAATAGCCTGAAACACTGAGGTGTCATTCAGTTGAGTTCAAAAACTCAGTACAGGAGCTAACACAGACTGCCAAGTCCTCTCTTTTTCCATTACTACCTTGTCCCAATTTCTCTGGCTGAGAGCACATAACCATATGAGGAGTGATGGTCTGTCAGGCATTAAGCTGGTCTGAGTATAGCACACCATTTGGCCCAAAAGCTTAAAATTTGGAGTTATTATATTGTGTTCTACAAAGACACTCGCCTTTTCCTGCCACTTTCACAGCACTACAGAATGGCCACTGGCTGCCAACTCAGTTTGCTGAAATTAGCCTACGGGAATTGATTGAATCAGAAGAATTTCTGGGTGATTTAAAGTTACGCAATAAGGCAGAGAAATGGGTCAGTTAGGGGGGAGGCGGAGCTGGCATTCAGGCCAGTGCTGATGAACAATGCCCCATCTGCCTGGACGCTTGTCTGCATGCTGGGCACAATAATGTCCTCTTTGTCGTGCCAACCTCACATGTCACCCAGACCATGTTTGTTTTGACGCGGCAGACATGAGAGAAATGAAACATGATGAATGAGGGCAAGATGATTTTAATTCCACAGAAGCTGAGCTAATACATTTTTGATTTACAATCGCAGTAACAGAAACCAGGGGGCACAATCTTTATTTACTATGTGAACGTGTAGAGGGTTTCATTTAATAATGATGATGTAAAATTAGAAGAATAAAATGTGTACCTCTCTGACATGGATAATAAATAAAAAATATACTTTAGGCCACAAGCTTGTTGTAATGACATTGTGTGATGTAATGATATGTGATATGACATAATACAGTACATACCAAGCAATTTATTACATCTGGTTAAAAATGATGCCTAAATAAAACCTCTGCATAGTTAAGCAAAACAGCAACAAAAACACAGCAAAAGAAAAGTTGGGCTGGAGTTCTGAACAACTTGGCTGGTGGAGCCTGAAGCCAGTCCACGCCCCCCCCCTTTTGAATGACAGATGAGTCAAGTCAAAAGACGTTTTGAATAGTCCGAAGAAATGGGAGGAGCCAGGGTGTTAATGGGTGTGACAATTTTGTCACCAGGGGTAGGTAGAATTGAAGGGTTTATATACACCCTTTTGGTTCTTCAAAGGTTCTTTAGTAAAGAAAATGTTTCTATATAGAACTATGAACACTCAAAGAACACTTCAGAAAGGGTTGTTCAGATTGATGACGAAACTCTTGTAGATGATTCTATACAGAACCTTTCTGAAAAGGGTTCTGAACAGCCTTAAAAAAAGTTCTGCTGTACACTCTTAAAAAAGATAGTTCTTCAAGGGTTCTTTAGTAAAGAAAAATCTTCTGCATAGAACCATGAACGTGCAAAGAACTCTGTGTGGATAAAGGGTTCTTTCCACAATGAAAGGGTTCTTCAGATGGATGAGGAAAGTGTTGTAGATGGTCACTACCGGTATATAGTTCTGCTGTAGTTACGATGTCAAGCTTGTAATAATAGAGGAACCATTTCTGGTGCTATATAGAACCATTTTCAAAAGGTGTCTATATAAAATCATCTACAACACAATCCACATCAATCTGAAGAACCCTTTCATCATGCAAATAACCCATTGGGTTCTTTGAGTGTTCATGGTTCTAAACAGAACCATTTTCTTTACTAAAGAACCCTTGAAGATCCAACTCTTTTAAGAGTGTATGGCATGAATTAATGAGAGGTGGAGTTATGTGGTCCACCTCCCACACTTCTGTTATTATATAACTTCATCTTTCCTGCTCGGGACTGCCCCCCTGGTCACTGTTCAGATTGCCAGTTCACCCCTGATGTTAGGAGTCTTGTCCAAGGACACTATTGGTGTAACAGTTCTTAATGTGTTTCTTATTGCAGGGCTAATGTGTGAGTAAATGGTGTTATCCACTACACCATCTCACCACCCTTAATAACGAGTAAGAAAACGGCTGTTAAAAATTAATTAAATGCAAATATTTGGGTGCATCAATACTATTTTTCATATTTGAAGGATCATAATACTATGTTGCATTTTTCCCAGCTCTATTAATAAGCCATGTGAATGATTACTGTGTGATTTAGTTCAATAGTTGAAAAATAAAAGACAATTTCAGATCTGGCCTACTGGAAACGAGGGAATTCTCCATGGTGCTAAAATAAGAAGAGAAGACGGGAGTAGTAGAAATGTGTCCCAGATGTTATTTACTGCTGAAAACGTGACATTATGGCTGAGTTAAATGGAAATGTCTTGCTTAGATCCAGGAGTCACTGGTAGTTCAGCATGCATAACAGATCAAGAGAAGTTCAGAGATGCTAACAAAGCTCTCGTGGGATGGCATTTAGAGTGCTCAAGTGCAGCTGAAGACTATGAAAAAAAGAGTCCTAACCCTCTTATGAACTGAACATTATTGTGGCTTATCCTGTACATGCTATACTGTTCTATATGTTCTACCTATTAAAAAGCTGTTATATAACACATCAAATTCCTGGACTGAGCCAAACAAAGTCGTGTCCTAGTTGTTACCACTTAATGTTTGAAAACTTGCTCATTATAGATCTTTTCTCAGCAGACTCTGCTTTACTTAACTATATGCCCATTATATCTGCTGTATCCTAAGTCAGAAAACACTTCACAAGTGAGTGTAATGCATCAGCACATCTTTTTTAAGCTGTTAACACCACTTGAAAGCAGCATATGCTTAGAGAAGAGCTGGTTGTCCAGTGAACTGGACATAGCAGCTCTACACATGTAACTAACACAAGCGGAGACTGAAAGAAGAGTGGAAATAATGTAAGAATGTTATCAAAATGTTTTAAATGGACCATTTGTCATCTGAAAGTGAACCTTCATTGCATTAATAAATAAGAAAGGTGGATGCTGAATAACCACTTTGGATAGGATGAACTAAAGCTCCCTTACATATAATTGCAAAGCTTAATCCTAAATATATTATCTTGCCAATCATAACGTTTTCAAATCATGTTAAAAGGAATATGACTGTAACAAAAGAGCCAGCAAGTTAAAAGAGACCCATTGCAAAGCTTACACACTCAGACAAAAGCAGACTGCACAGGTCAGGACTGATGAACATTATTCTAATCTTCTGTGTTATGTAGTGCATGCACCAACAAGACAGTCCCTGAGCTTTCACTGGTGTTGCACGACAGCCATCAGTGTACATCGACCCTCACTGTAAACACTCTCACTTACCTGCATATGACCAGTCAATGTTTTCTGAAAGCTTCTTTTGCGATCTGAACCCGTAGCCTTGTGAAACACCAGCTGGAAAAGATACAGACAAGCATTCATTACATTTCTCATCAGCAGTTCATAGTGAATTCTACAACATTTTAACTATTTTAAACATTTTCTCCCAATGTGATTTGGGTAGCCAACTGATCCACTCATATGATTCTGACAGACTAGCACAGGCCTCCTCCAATGTATGTGAAATCAAGCTCCGCCTCTTTTCTAACGTGCTCAGAGGAAAGTGCAGGATACCCGGTTCTGATGGATCGCTTGGCAGACACCCGAGCCAGCCGACATTACTTACAACTAGTGCTGGGGAGAGAGTGCCATCTTACCCGCCTGGAGAGAGCATGGACAATTTTGCTCTCTCAGGCCCCAGCTGCCGATGGCAAGCAGCATGATCTGGATTTGAACTCGCGATCCTCAGATCACAGTGACAGCGCCTTAGTCTGCTGAGCCACTTGGGGCAAAAACATTTAAATAAAAACACTGTAACAGGAAGTGAGGCAGAACTTTATATCAAACATTGAGTGATATGCAAATGCAAGAGGCTTTTTGTATTTAATTTGAAGTTTAGTGGCCTCTGACAACAGAGAATGTATCACATCATCCAGATGGATGTTTTGCTAAAAGTAACTGCACTCTGAATGTTTCACACTGATAAAAGCATTGCAGTGAATTTGATTACATTCTACTAACACATGTAAAAAAATAAAGTTCACATTTTTGTCTTTCTGGAGATACTTAAAAGAAAAAAACTGCTTAAAAGATAAGAAGAATATTTGGATTTGAGCAATTTCATGAGACGCTTCTGCTCAATATGAGCATGTTAAAGATCACCGCTATAGTTCCTCTGTGTGCATTTTAGGGAATCTGAATTGGATGAAAGTACATGAATGGATTCCATTTGAAAGATATTTCCTTCACCCACTTTGACCTCATCTCTCTGTAGTGCTCTGCCTGCTGGTTTAATTCATGTGTGTCTTTAGTAAACCAATACACACCTTCAAAAGTTCACCACCTACCACTACAGAGCCAGAGGTTAAAAGTCCCTCACACAACACATTCCCATCTGTCGTTCTGTGCACTAACAAAAATCAGCCTCTGCTAGTAAATGACCACTACAAAAGTAAACCTTTCTGTCTCTCCATCAGAGAAAATAAACTGTAATGGATGTACTTGCACTTACTGCAATTATTGTAACAAATGCCAAATGGCATTTTATATTTTGTGTCTGTAAACAAAATAGCCAAAACATTAAAACCATCTGACTGGTGTTTAGCTACAGAGCTCCATACTCTCTCAGAACCAAGTACGTCTTACACGTTCTCCAGCGTTAAATATTTCTGTGACTTGTGCCACAATTGTTCTGTCAGATGGTGGGAGAGCCTTCTTTACCCTCACACACTGATTCTTAGGTGACCAACACTGTGGGGCTACTGACCACTGATGAGATGATGCACCTACAAGTTTTGCCCTTTTGGAGACACTCCAACCCAGTCTTGTAACCACAATTTGTTCCTTGTAAGGGGCCAAATCCTTAATTTGGGTTAGAGGACAAATGTGTAAAAAACTTATATGGTACACATTTTTGGAGTGGAGAAGAAACAGAGACAGATGATGAAGGTGGAGAAAATCAATGCTAACAGCCTTCTCTGTGATGCTCTAATTACCAGATGATTATCCTGTGCAGCCGTAAAGTGGGACAGATCTCTGACCCATAGCTGTCAACATCCTAAGTGTGTCATGTCAGTTTTAGCAGTCCAGTAGCAACTACAACCAGGAAGGGTTTGTGCATACTCTTTATAAAAAATGTAACATAAGATGTTTCTAAATGCAAAACAAAAATGTGCTTTTATAAAGAACCTGTTCTTTCCTTTTGAAGAACACTCTCAGTACACCAATTAACCTGCCCCTTTTATCAACTCTCCCTATCCCTATACTTACAATGTCCCTGACTCTCTTGGGAGGGGGCAGATGAGCACAGGCCTCCTCTGATACCAGTGACGTCAAGCTCCTTTTTTCCAAACTGCTGGTGATACATCACCGCCAGGCAGCTAGCGCGCTAGGAAGAAACCACAGATCCCCAGTTCTGATGGATCGCCCGGCAAACGCTCGAGTCAGTCGACATTGTTTATAGTGCTGGGGAGAGTATGCCATCTTGCCCTGACGAACAGAGAGTATGGCCTATTCTGCTCTTGCGAGACCCCAACTGCCTATAGCAAGCAGCATGATCGGGATTTGAACTCGCAATCCTCGGATCATTGTAGCAGCTCCTTAGTCTACTGAGCCACACGGGGCTTAAGAACATGCTTCTTATTTGCAATGGCAGTCTGGCAAAAGGCAAAGCCTTATGAGACATACAACACAACTATATACAAAGAAACCAAGTAAAACATAATAAACTACAAAACAGACATCAGTGAGTATCCATAAAACACTTTCAGATATCAGATAAAAAGCAGTAACAGTTCTTAAAAGCCAGCTTTGGAATAAAATTGTCTAGAAAGAAGTTCCAGTCCTAGAGTTGATATGCTGACCAAAAACTGAATTTGTTTTTGGGACTCTCAACATGATTAACTGGGCATAACAAGTATTATAACTACAGGACTGAGACAGTAACAACTTACTACAGATAAGGGGTCAAGAAGGTTTTTGTTCAATCATGCTTCTATAGATTAGAACTGGATCTGCAAGGCAACCCTTGCTCAATAAAACTCAATAGACACCTAAACAGTCCAAACATTTTTCACTCAACCTGCTCAAACCACATCCTCATCTTAAATGGTCTCACAGACTGGCTGATGTGGTTTTTGGTCATGGACTGGTGGTAGGGTTTGTGACCGGAAGGTCTCTGGTTCGATCCCCAGGCAGGTTATGACTGAAATCCATAGTGTGTTCACTAGTGTGTGTTTCACTGGATGGATTGTGTAATTGGCACATCAGCAACTAAAGCTATATTTGTGGATTTAGCTTGTAAATTTGATACCAAGTCACCTGACCTCCAAGTTTTTTAACTTTTGGAGAAACCTGAGACCCCAGAGGAAACCCATGCACGCACAGGAAGAACCACAAAACTCAACCAAGATGGGGACTTAAACGCAAGATTGCAATGCTGAGAGGCAAATGTGCTAAACAGCAAGCCACTGCGCCACTGAAAATCAGTTTTGTGATGGTGGTGATCATGAATATGGAGAAATCTGATAAACCAAGATCTTCTCCTATCTGAACTGCCTGCCCTTGGCTGTGAGATTTTGTTCATTTTTATAGACAACTTTGATTGACTGACTGGGCAAATTTTGGAGACTACTGTTTTGTTCACAATATTAGCCTCACAGCTCCAGATCTAAGCTAAAGAAGCAAGACTTGTCTACTGCAACTCACTCCTGGCTTGTCTTAATATGTGAGCCGTCAGGCCCCTGCAGCTGATCCAGAATGCAGCTGCTCAGCTGGTCTTCAATCAGCCCAAGCTCTCTTGGACAAAGCACTATTGTACGTCGCTCTGGATAAGAGTATCTGCCAAATGCCATAAACGTAAGCACAATTTAGCACTTGACAGTATGCTCACAATAGCATCATGTTCCTTAAAGAGACATTATTAGTGTTTAACCAGTTGGTTTTCACTGAACAAGTGAATTTCAGTTATACATCTGAGCAATTCTAAACAAACATCCATGTGGGATGCCACTTTTTGTGTCACTAGATGTTAACTATCTCATCATTTCCCACTGTAGCATGATTGTGTACGGCAAAAAGAGCAGTTCAAATGACTCTTTCCATCTCTTTTAAAACCATCATCCCCTAGTATCTCTAGTATCTCCCACACCAGACTATGCTAATGTCCTTTTTTCCACATAAAAGAACAGTCCCCAGAGAGGACCCCTCTCCTTTGGGTGAACAAAAACAATGAAAGCGACAATGGCTTTGACATGAAAGGCCTCTTCTGTACTAGCTCTAGTTTGATAGGGGGGGATAGATTACAGTGAAAAGGTGAGCCAAAAGTACCTGCCTATCTATCCAGTATCAACAGAGGATTATGCTTTTGGCTCTTCTTACGGTTTGCTTTGTTGCCTGACAAACAACATGATTGAGCCCCTGTTGGTTTGTCTGTGCACCTGTGCAACTACACACACACACATCAAGACACATTAGCATTCGACATTTAACATGCGTCTAATACAGACCTGCACGTCTAAGACTAAACCTTAATGCTGTAGACTTAGATGTCCTATACAACCTTTCGTAACATATCAATTACAGTCAATACGGCACTGATTTGATATCCAGAGTTTATAAACTGCTAAACTGGATATTGGAGGAAAATACATGTCTTGAAATACCAGAAAGCAGTGCAACATATAAGGTAAATGTAACCAGTTAACACAAGAATGAATAGAATTAGATTTAACTTTGCTAATGTGATTTAACCCATCCATCAACACACTAGGCTGTGAGAAAACGTGCCCGAAGCGGTGAGCAGCCCTATCCACAGAACCTGGAGAGCAGTTGGGGGTTAGGTGTCTTGCTCAAAGGTTACTCCAGTCATGACCTGCCCAGGGATCGAACCAGGGACCTTCTGGTCAGAAGACTGGAACCCTAACCACCTGGCAATGGCTTCCCCAATAGCTAGCTAAGTATTACTCTACAATTAGAAACCCTTTAGCCATGGCCTTGTATAGGTCACACTGTTGAGAATTATTTTTAAGTGTCATGGTAAAGTGAAATGAATCATTAAAAATGGAAAAAACAGTACTGAAGGAGTATTAGCATCAATACAGGAAATGAATATGTGAACAAAAGTTATTAAACTAGCTCAACAAAGAGTAAAGCTGTGGTCAAGTTATGTATGGATGCTTTGTATACACCAATGAAATAAAAAATAAACAACAAATAAAAATTGCACAAAATCCAATTAATGCCTGCAGTTTTGTTTTCCATGTACGTAGTTCATTCTTATGACTTTGCTATCAGAACTGTGAAGAGTCTTAACTGGACTGCAGGTAAACTCACTGTCTGACTTCTGAGACGACCCATATTCCATTTCATTCAATCAACACACATGATCCAAACCAACTGATCTGCTGACGGCTCAATTTCCTGTCTGCGGTAACGGAGTGTGAATGGAAGCCTACAAAGACCTGCTGCGTCGCAACTGCAGGAGACGGCAGCTTTTTGTTTACTGTCTATTGTGGGACGGGGCGTGTATGGTTTCAAACTGTCCATCTAAAGTGGTGCAACCTTACATGAATTATATACTTTGTGATATGACTAATTACAAATGTCAGCACAATGATCAGCGGCCTACACTACACGATTTAGCAGCTTCACTATAATGAAATGTATATCTGCACCCTGCTATCGTGATCCTATAATGGACTGCATAGAAAAGAGGCTCAAGTCTGTAAAGTCTGAGTGAATGTAGCATCCGTAAAATCTGCAGACGGCATGCAAATAAGAGGATTACCAAGACCCTGCGAGACTCAAGTGTACATACATGCACAAAAACCCTGCACCCCAAACCCCCACACAGCATGGGAGAGAGAGAGACTGACCTACAGTATACTCATAAAAAAAGATGGTTCTTCAAGGTTTGTTTAGTAAAGAAAAATGTTCTATATAGAACACATATAGAGAACCTTTTTGAAAGTTGTTCTATATAGCCCTCAAAAGGGTTCTGCTATTGGTTGTAAGTTTGTAATAATAGAGGAAACCTTTTTGGTGCCATTTTCAGAAAGGTTCCGTATATTACCATCTACGGTACATTCCAGTGAGAGGTGATAACGGCCCAGAAGATCACAGGGACTCCACTTCCATCAGTTGAGGATGTCTAGAGGAAACGCTGTCTGCGTTGAGCTTGCAGCATTCTTAAGGACTCCTCCCACCCTGCTCATAGTCTGTTTGCCCCTTTCTCCCTTTGACAGGTGCTTCAGGTGCCTCCAGACCAGGACAAGCAGATTGAGGAACAGCTTTTTCCCCAGATCTGTCTCCTTACTGAGTTCTGTACACCGTTAACACTCACACATCTGAATTCTGATTAGTGACTGCACTACATTTCTCTTTATCATTTATACATTGTGATATATTATCACAGCTCTTACATAGTCTGCATATACATTTAATATACACATACCCAACATTTCCACTGCGACTTAACCAGTAAACTATTCCATCTGTATGACATGTTTATAGTATTTTCTATTTAACATGTATATTATGTCTACAATAACTCTAAAATATATTCACATGTATATTTGTCCACACCTCTGCCTATATTTTGTATATAATGTATCGACTGTACATCCTGCACTGACTCCTTATTGCACTTCTGGTTTGATGTTAAACGACATTTCGTTGTCTTGCACTCGTACATGTGTAATGACAATAAAGATGAATCTAATCTAATGTAATCTGACAAACCCTTTCACCATGGAAAGAACCCTTTATCCACAAGAAGGGTTCCTTGAGTGCTCATGGTTCTACTTTACTAACCCTTGAAGAACCATCTCTTTCAAGAGTTCTGGCCCACTGTGTGTAATAGCACAAGCACATTTCTAAGGCAGTAAATAAGCTATTAGACCTTAGCATGTTACTCGAAGTGTCAAATAAACATGATCTCCAACCGACAGTTCTCACAGTATCCAGAAAGATTTTTAGATCTCTCAATTACTTTGCTTGTTCTCCCTTTCTCTCTTTTCTTCTCATTACTTTTCGCACCATTAATTACTGAATTCAACGCTCAAGCATTCATGTACCCTATTTCAGAGGACAAATCTTTTCTTTCATGTTTTTACCAGCACTCACACAGATATAATGTAGAGTTCAATCAGCTTTCCATTAAGGACCCAGCTAATGGGTTTCCAAGGATGAAAAACATTGAAAATGGTCAGAAGAGGAGGAGAGTGATGGGGAATAGAGTGAGGAGGGTAAGGTAAAAGAGCAAAGCTTTGTTCACAGTAAGAAGTCTTTCTAAGTTTGCTGTCCTCTGGGACGTCTGTCACCATGCAGCACTTCAATCCCCGGTCTACATTAACCAAATGAAACGGTCACAACAGAAGTGGCAGATGAGACACAGACACTATAGAGAACGGAGCAGGGGGTGAACTCGGCGTGTTCCGACTGTAAAAATACTCCTTTTATAACGAGATGAGGACACTGGGTCAGAGGGCTTTAAGATAATTAGTGGAACAGCTCCACAGAACGTGGGGTTTTATTTTAAAAGAATTCACAAGTTGTACACAAACACACAGCAGACACTGAGTCATAGCAATGTCAACTCACATTCTTTACTTCTCATTATCAGTCTGACTGCTGTCTAATTCTCGTTCCGTGACATACTCGTGTCTAGTTTATGAGCAAACATTAATACCGCAGCCTACACAGGGATGTCATTCTCACCATATCATATTGAACTAAGCATGAGTTGGATCTTGTCAACAAACACTCTAAAGGCTGCCAAACACAACACACTGGGTACATGTGGCATTAGCCCAAGGTGTGTGTGATTTCAATTAAATGCAGAACCAGTTTTAACTGTAACCACAGCACTGCTACAGTAAAATATATTTTAAAGGAAAACCACAAACACAGTGCTGTGCATGTACAGTACCAGTCAAACGTTTGGACACTTTCTGGACATTCAATGTTTTTTCATCATTTAAAAATGTTCTGCATTGTAGATTAATACTAAAGTCATCCAAACTATGAATAAATACATATGTAATTATTTAGTAAACAAACAAGTGATCAACAAACCAGAATATGTTTATATTTTACATTCTTCAAAGTAGGCACCTCTTGCTTAGATGCAGCTTTCTTGGCATTTTCTCAGTCAGCTTTATGAGGTAGTCACCTGGAATGGCTTTCAGTTAACAGCTGTGTCTTGTCAAAAGAGATGTGCGCAAGTCTTTTTTTGCAAGTCCAAGTCAAGTCTGTCTTTGGCTCCAAGCCCAAGTCGAGTCCAAGTCTTTGACCAAAAATCCAAGTCAAGTCTCGAGTCTCTTGACCTGAAGTCCAAGTCTTGTTGCATGTATTACTTAACTGGCAGTTTGAGCAAAGGACTATAACTATACTAGATTATATTCTATACTATGTTTTAATCAAATATTAAAACATAATACTGATTTAAAAATACAGATCATTAAGGTCAAGGTCGAAATAACAATCAAGCTTTTAGAGTATTGTTAACTGTATTTTGCACTTGTAGTCTTACAAAGAATTGACAATTGACAAATCCAACTTGTAGTGTTGTGTGCAAAAACGAACATAGCTTAAAATGACAAACTCAAAAAGTGCAATAAAGTTACAACTTAACTATCCCCGTGACATTGTATAATACTGTGAACATATTAAGGGACTCCTTGGGTTCAGTGTAAACTTAGAACATGCCTCTAAATCTACACTTAAGATATACTACACATGCTAGTGTTTTAGCATTAAGCTTAGCTCTGTGCGGACGCATTATGAGCCCGTCTTGGCTGAATACTCTCTCCACAGCTGCACTAGTAGCTTGTCGTAGTGTCAGATAAATTCTTTGTAAGCAAAGCTTATAACAAACAGCAGCGGAGCAGCCTGCTACAACGTGCTCGCCATGCTGAAGCTCTGTTTGTCACGTAGATTACGTGTTATTAACACTGGATGACGTTGGCCCCTCCCATTCTCAGGCGAGGGGGAGACGAGCAGAGCATGGATGTGTATTGACAGAGTGAGCATCGTGAGTCGGGCAGTGAAAAGACTTGCATTGTTCGCGAGTCTCAAACCACGAGTCCAAGTCAAGTCTCGAGTCTTTAGGGTCGGAGTCCGAGTCAAGTCTCAAGTCTCTAATAGTAGGGACTTAAGTGCGACTCGAGTCTAAGTCCGAGTCACGAGTCCCCATCTCTGCTTGTCAAGAGTTCATTTCTTGCCTTCTTAATGTGTTTGAGACATCAGTTGCTACTTTGATGTAAAATCTAAAACATATTTTGGTTTGTTTAACACTTTTAAGTTTACTACATGATTGTTCCTTCATAGTCTGGATGACTTCAGTCTTCATTTACAATGTAAGAAAAAAACAAAAACACTGAATGAGAAGGTGTGTCCAAAATTTTGACTGGTACTGTATGTGTTTGTCTATGAATGTGCTGCACGAGCTGTGAGAATATGATATGATGGTGCCAATGTGTGTGTGGAAGTTGGATCCGCTTATAATGGTCCCAATATAAAACCATGTGCGTGTTTGGCAAGCACTGGTCATTCAGTCACAAGCCAACACTTGAATAGTTACATTCAAGATACTGCTGCTAATATCTGGATCTGGACTCTTACCGACACACTGACGGCAAGACTGAAATAACAGAAACAAATGAGTTTAAGTAAACAGTGGTCTCTCTAAGCACACTGAAGATGTCAAGGGATGAGTTATAGCTTTCTTAATGACTTTCAAAAGCATCTTCTCTGAGAGGAAGCCAGTCATTCTGGCTCGATCTCTGGTGTATTATACTCCAGATGTGCTTTAACTCATTTGTTTGGCCAAAATCAGAATGTATTCATCATGAAGCAGTTCAAATTGTTTTAATCTTAGTCTGAGATACAAGAAATGCATACAGTTAGCAAAGCAGCATGACTAGGGTTAACATCCTACCAATTTGTAAAAATTTTTGATGTGGTTTGATGTGAAAATCCTAGAGACACATTCTGAGTCAGAACTGCTCACAGCTGTGGTGATACACAGTAAATCTCCCAGTGTTAAATCAACACTTTTAGAGTTAAATTAACACTGGGAGTGTTACATTTTGACACCCTCAGTGTTAATTTAACTCTAATAGTGTTAATTTAACACTGACATATTTACTTTGTAGGAAACAGGCATCTGTTTAATGACTCTAAGGCTGTGTTCAGATGGCCCAAATCTGATTTTTGGCCTATATTGCATCCAGATTCATTTTTGATCGACAGCCAAAAAAACATGAAATCTGAATTTTGCCAATCTGATCCAAGCCACATTTGGAGGTGGCATAAAATACAATTGTAACAGGATTTGTACAAATCCATAGCCACCTCACAATGACTACCGACACTTGTTTTACAAGTTTTAAGGCCCTAAATGTATTTTTTATGTGCATTATTTTCATGGCGGAGAGGTTCATGCAGGCCATTCTATCGCAAAAATGTACCAAAAGATTATTACTATTATTATTTTTCAGAATTACCAAATATTATTACATTTACATGTATCATATTATTATCTTTAGGGTGCTTTCATACCTACCTTATTTGGTCCAGACCTCCAGACTTTGATACAAAATAGCAGGTGTGAAAGGTGCCCCAGAACAAACGAGGCTGTCTCAGTCTGGACCAATCATGGTTTGGTTCATTTGCAGTCCTGTTTGGACTTTTGGATCAATTACAGGAAGTAGAGGCAGGCTGGAAATATAACACAACCAGTCCTAATTACAGGGGGATGGGGCGGCACACTGTCAAAACTGGCACAGGTCAAACCTGGCACACTGATGCCCCTTTTCTGTAAAAGCTCATACAGTTTTCACTACCACTCCCTGAAAGGTCACATGTACTCGGTATCATTTGCATGTACCCCAGCATTCTTTGCCAGACTTGACCTTCACACTAATTTGAACAAGAGGTTTGTCACAAAGAGTAGGAGGAGGGGGATGCAGCGTGGTATACAAAAGCAAAGCTTTATTAACAGAACTCAAACTTGGCTATGAATAAAACTTAAAACTTAACAGTGATGTGCTGACAAACAAGGCTGACATTACAATAACGGACCAGGACTGTGAGACACGAGGGAACCTATATACCAAACATAATCAGACTAGTGACTGGGGAACAGGGCTGTGGGGGTCACGAGACAAGACAAAGGCGTGGCACTGGCGGAAACGACAAAACGTAAATAAAACAGCAGGTGGACACAAGACTAATTCAGGGCTTGACATAATGAGGGCGAAGACAACAGAACGTAAACAAAGAACACATGGACACAAGTCTGCGGCTGTGAGGGGAAGGTCTTACAAGGTGTTTTATAGACTTATTTGTTAATGTTGTGTCTTTTCTTTTGTTATATACAGTTTTATACCATACATTAGAAATCTCAGGCAACACAATTAAAAAAGTCATGTAGTAATGATATGTAATAGAAAGCAAACAAACAATAATTTGAATAAACTGCCAAATATTTAAATCATGATAACTGATCATATTGTTTACCAATTAATCAATCACATACGTTCCTAATTAGTGTTGCAGATATTCTGAAGAAAGCACCCAATGCGATATAACAAATCATGGTCAAAATAATGTTGATCAATCGTTCTCCACATCAAGGGTTCTGCAGCGGTCTTGAGGGCAATTTTAAGAACCATGGATCATCTCAAATTCTAAATCAGTACCATTCTGAACACAGGAGCTCACTGGACCAAAGGAACTCTCAAATGGTCATCTCATCACTACTAGCCCAGGTTACTTAGCCTAGAACACTTCATCAGCCAATCAGCATGCAGGCAGTGTAGCAGCACTAGTCCCGGAAAACAAGCAGATCTCCACATGGCCTCTGGCCACTGTGACTTCCCTCCATCCCTTACTCATCGCCATGGACACAGCACCAGTCCAGCTCCATTCAGTCCCACTCTGCACAAGTTTATATCACTTTTCCCTGCTTCCTTTCTCTTCCCTCAACTGGACAACACTTACCAATCAACCTTTCCGCTGTAACAATGCTGCTTTTTGTGATGATCACACAATTCCTGTTGTTCTCAACCAGACGTTAGAGCCTCCTGTGAGAAGAAAAGCTGCATCTCTTTTCACCCAATCACTCTGTGAAATATCTGTAAACATTTACAGTGAGCCCCGGGAGTGTTTTAAATACGGGCTCCATTTAAATGCTCTGTTTACAGTGAGACAGAGAGCTTTGAGGGGACCAGAGAGACCGTTTCACTGGGGAGGTTTAACCTCTCTCAGTCTTACAGGCCTGCTGTAACGTCCCCCGTAACACAGCGGTGGGACCTTCTACTGCACTGTAACTCTACCACTGTAAGAAAAGTAGAACATTTTACTTAGGGCCCTAACGCAGTTACAGAGAGCTGTTTTCTTCACAAGCCTGCAGAGTAACCTGAGTACAGGCCCACATTTCTCTTCACCTTTTTGTTACAGCTGAACTTTGTTTCTAAAGGGACATTCCATTCTATCAGGCTTAAAAAAGCACATTAAGGCATAGTTCAACAGAGACAATATAATGCACTATAAACACACTTATATTAAGCAACAGACCCAAAAATTATATGCATAAGCTACATAAGACTACAGTTGATGTCTGGATGAGTTGGCTTATGCAGATCATATGAGTTAAGCCAAACAAATGAGTTAAAGCACAAATATAACAGACTGTGTTGAAACCAATGATGCCATCCAATTAATGGCTAATATGTCATCACAATTGAGACTTTAGCAATATGCATTCTGTGATAGGGCCTAATTAATGCATCACATAGACAGACAAATGTCTATATAATTCTCTCAGGACCAAATCATTTTTCAAATATGCAATTTTACAGTTAAACATTACCAGCTTCAACAGAACATGCTCTTTATAAACAAATGCTAAAAATGAGCTGAAATGTTGTGATTCTAAAGTGTTTAATCAGCCTAATTTATAAAGTTGCATTAATTCATTTCAGACTAGGACTGCAACAAGAGCAGAATTTTTGTATAAATAATGCAAAAACTGAAGAACATGCCACCATCTGAACACCAAGTGGTTGAGTGAAATATTAAATAATCAAAAATATCTGCAACATCATTTGCAATTAATACACAAGAATAATAAAACGGCTAAAGCTTAACTGATTTTTAGGCTGTTTAACATCACAGATGTTTTTAAAAGTTAAATAAAAACTATTAAGTTACTGAAAATAAGTGTTGAAGGTATTCAAAAAAGTAATATTCTCATAATATTGCATGTTTATTCTCACATTACAACTTTACTCTTATAATATTATGACTTTATTCTGGAAACATTATGACTTTATTCTGGAAACATTACGACTTTATTCTGGCAACATTACGACTTTATTCTGGCAACATTACGACTTTATTCTGGCAACATTACGACTTTATTCTGGCAACATTACGACTTTATTCTCGTACCATTACGACTTTATTCTCGTACCATTACGACTTTATTCTCGTACCATTACGACTTTATTCTGGTAATATTACGACTTTATTCTTGTTACATTATGAGTTTATTCTGGTAATATTACAACTATAATGTTAAAGTCAACTGTTTTAATTTTTTTAAGAGTGGCCCTAAAATGCAGATGCAGGGTGCAACAAAAGATTTTTTTACAGAAACACTCTTGACTGTGGACTTGACTTGGATATGGAAACACTACAGTGACCGACAGACTGTGATACATGAGGGAACATTTAAACCAAACATATTGACACATGAAATGGGAACTAGGGCTGTGGCATTGTGAGACACAGGTGAGCACATGACATGACAAGACATGACAGGGCAAGACAATGGTGGAGAGATGACGTAAACATAAACAAAACAGCATGTGGACACGAAACAGAAATGAGGCTGTGATGGGAGGTTTCACAATTTGATGCAGATCATCTGCTCAACAAAATACTGATTATGTTTGTGTCAAATGAACATCTGATGCTATATGAACACTAATTAAAATGTAAACCTTAAAGATCTGTTTTTGAATGAAAATCTGACTGTTGATGAGGTAGGGACAGCATAACTGGGACAAAATTTCCACAAAAAAGTCAACCAAATTGTACAATAACCAGGGCAAAAGATAACCAATGTTCCACTGCACTGTGATTTAATGTGATTTGATTTGATGTGACTTATTTGTAAATGTGAAACACAGAAGTCATTAGTAAACAAACAGTGCTGGAACATATGTGAATGCATCCATGCTTGCAATTTGGTTGATGCATGGACACAGATTAATTGTTACAGCCCTATTATTTAGATACTCTGAAGTCCAACATGGCAGAACCAGCTCAACTGTCAATGAGTACATGCTGTCCGTGTGTGTCTAACACGACATCATCTTGTAACAAGTGTACAGGATATCCATGTCTAGGTGAAAGAAGACCTGTGAGAGCTGGGCTCAGTGTCAGTATAAAAAAGCCAGTAAATGAGGAATCTTCTAAGACCTGCACAATTCTGAAGATACTTCCAGTCAGCTTTGAGAATAAAGCACTGGATTAGTTTTACTGAGCTGGAATTAGTATTCAAGCTGGATTAGTTTTACAGCTGAGGTTCTGTAATGTAAAGGATTTAACTTGGTCAGTTTGTGTTGAATAAGGTATAAGTGTAATTTCCCAAATTCACATTTCAGCATTGTTCAACAAGCATCAATACTCAGTAGCAATAAGAGTTCGGTCAATTCCATAAATTAACAGAATTATTACTTAAAATCATACATTTATAACTAAACTATAATTAAACACATAATAGCACATTTTTTTCCCAAAATAAGTTTTGTAGTTGGTCAGGAATGAATGTCTGTATTTTATTAAGTTGGTTTGACATCATTAGGTTTAATAACATGAGTTTCATTGATTATTCTTTTATATTTGTATATAAAAACAAAGACAATAATGTATAAATATGTATGAAGATGCATGTATGTTATATTATTACTAATATTTAATAAAATTATGAAAATGCCTCAAATGAATGATGTAAGTCACATGGATGTTTTGTGTGTGTAATGTGAGTGTCTTTGGCTATAGACATTGAAACACTTCACATTTCTTCTGGTAATTGTGAGACGGTCCCTAACACTGCAGCCATTGGAGCACAAACACAAAGCTAAGCGGCTGTATCCTGGCTTCATCATAACAAGTGTAGTTTAGTAAAGGTTGTGCTTGTAGTTTGTTGTCTTCTTCCTTTTCAGCACCAAACTGTAACTGTGCTGGTGAATCTGTGTTTTGTTGGAGAGGAAAAGCACAATTCAGAATGTTAAACAAGAGTGTAATATTAAACTAACTTTAATGCCGTGAAGCTACACTCTGGCTCACGTCTACAGCCATTAACTAGAAAAAAGTAACAGTGTCATTAAAAATGTCATTTTTCAGTATACATTATTCAGCCTTTTTTCACCGAAAGTGTTTCTGGTTGCCAAATATTCGGTGCATCACTTATTTTATATCATACAATTTGTACTATATTTGTAGCACTGAATCTACACTTAAAGGTAATTGCAGCGAAATTGTAACTTCTGCCTATTAAAACAATCACAAATATAGCTTTAAAACAACCAACAAAATGATTTACAAAGCCCTGGTTTAGGAGTGGATCACACAATAGCACAGAAAAACAGAAGGAAAATACATGGATGGTATTCATCACATTTGCAGTTTACAGGACTATGTTATCTACCATGATGTCCCACTCTCTTCTAAGCCATTTAACCAGATTTTTACATGCATAAAGGTTTTTTTATTTGAATTGGAGAAGTTGTGTCTATTTGTTATGTGCTGGCCTAGACAAGGACTAATCTAATCTACTGCCCACCAGCACTGTGCAAGAGAGTTGACAGAAATAGAGGAACAATTAAAACATCTGAGGAGCTCATGGATTTTAATTAGTATTGTGTGTCCTCAAAAAAGCAGCAGCCATTTGTCTTTGTTTGCTAAATTTATCTCTAATATTAATTTCATACTGATTTCACTTTGATGTACTAACCGATAAGGACGTATCAAATTAGCCAAAGAATAATATCCAACTTTGCTCATGCAAACATATTACAATAGTATCAATTAGATCAATTAAAACCAGCTCAAGCCCTCTAGTTTTCTGATACTAACACAAATGATCTTCCTCTTAAACCTTCAGAGGAATGCAAACACAGTCTAAAATTGAAATGTATGACTTGTTAACCAGAACACGAGTACAGCCAAATGTAACATGAACTCCAAATGAAATCTTCATGAGCTTAGTCATGTCAGTGCCTTTTGCAAACAGCTCATGTTTAGAAGGGATGTATACACCTTTGGCAACAACACTCTTGTGTAATCCAAGAAAAACACCAATGATTTACTGTTCTTTTACTCCAACTCCTTCACTGCTCTATCTAAACATCCAAATGCACATCTAAACATCTCCTCGCATCAGGAGGTTTATATTATCCATTACTACAGAATACTGAAGACTATTCCACTAGGGACATTAACAATTAACCACTGTTTCATAGGTTAAGCTACAGGCTCATTCTGATTCTGGATTTGTGAGATTTGACAGCCTTTTCTTAATGAATGGAGTCATCAAAAAGCCAATCAACCCACCCATCCATTAGGACTCTCCCAATCTCTTGTAATGTCCCTGACTCTAGGAGGGTTAAGACTAGGAATGAAACGATTACTCGAGTAATTCGATTTACTCGATTACAAAAACCATAGCGTCTGTTTTCAGCTGCAGGTAACATTGTTTCAAAAAAAGAGAACAAAAATTGGGCAGTGCTCTCTCTGGGTGGGTAGATGGAGCTCTCTCTCCCTATCACTCACACAATGGCCGCTGGCTCAGGCATCTACTGATTGGTCCATTTTGAGCTTGGAATCCTGCACTTTCCTCTGAGCGTGTTAGCTCCCCAGTGATGGTGTATCAAGTGGTAGTTCGAAAAAATGCGATGGCTGTGTCTTCACCCTTCTAGAGTCAGGGACAATGCAAAATGATGGGGAGAGCACCCTAGCGGCTGGGATTGGTTAATTGGCTACTACCACATTGCGAAGGGGAGAAAATGGGTACAATAAAAAAACTAATGATAGTAGAGTACAGATACTGATTAAAAATACATGGAGCTCCAATCTGTTCCAATTTATCAAAGCAAACATTTAATCTGAGCACTATTAATTAAAGCTTGAATGTATATCACAGCACTGGTAATTATTTCCCCAAGAATATATGGTGCCAAAATAGAGTTGAAAAAATGTGAAAATCCACAAGAGCTCTGATAATCAACCCTAATTAAGCTGACAGAACATGGTCTGAGTGTGTCTGATCAAGCAATTACTTGATCTGCTAAACCCCAATGAACAGACTGCCAATAAGTGTATAGAGTTCTGAGGAATGTGAGAGGTACTTTGGTGTCCTCCAGCAAAGCAGCCCACATCTCCACCACTTTTTTTTTGTTTTGCCTTTCATTCAGCAGCAATGCTTTTGCAGGCTCAACATGGTAAATAATCAAAACCATAAAGGGAGAAAGAGAAAAACAACGGCAGGGGTTCTGCAAGGAGGCTTAATTGCTAATTGCTTTTCACCTGCTCTAAGCAACAGTGGTTTTTCCTGGACCATACGGCGCAGGCAGGGTGAACTGGATTAACGAGAATCAGCCTCATTAAAAGACTCTGAAGATCTCCCATTATTTCTTTGATGGCCTTGAGTACCCAGGCGAGTAGCTATTTGGAGTGGTATCCTAATTGAAAAGGGCACAGATTCTCAGATGGGGGAAGAGTGGGTAACTGGAGGATTGTTAACCACTCTGAGCAGGCTTTGTCCTTGACTGACCCTGAAAAGTTTGAAGCCGTGCTGCCGTGCCAACTCAGTGAGCCACACTATCACACCATCTCCTGACTGGGGGAGCTGTTGGCACAAGCTGGTTGCTCATCCAAGACTAACGTTTCCCTCACAGTGTGCTATTGCTCATAAAGGCTATGCCACAGAAACATGACATATCGGAAACAGGGTCTGACCAATATTTTAATAGGTTGATAAAATCAGCCAGTACTACAGTCTAACCAACAAAACCAATAAAACCAGTGCTATAAATATTTGTACTTGATGAATTTGAAGAAATGTAACTCCAGAGAATCTTACATAAGTTACAGTTAACAAACAAACATATCAGTCCATAAAGAACTGTTTAATAAAGTTTCATTTTTGACCTTTAACAATAATATAAGTTGATATTACAGTGGATATAAAAAGTCTACACGCCCCTGTTAAAATGACAGGTTATTGTCATGTAAAAAAATCTGACCAAGATGAACCATTTCAGACCTTTTTCCACCTCTAATGTCACTTATAATCTGAACTATTTCATTGAAAAATGAATTGAAATAATATGGTTGCATAAATGTGGACACCCTTAAAAAAAGTGTCAGATAAAAAAAGTGAGGGCATTTCCTGTGTACAACTGGATTCAGGTCTGGGCTCTGGCTGGGTCATTTCATAACTTTGATGTTCTTCTGGTGAAGTCATTCTTTTGTTGATGTGGAGGTATGCTTTGGGTCATTGTCATTCTGAAAGGTGAAATTCCTCTTCATCTTTAGCTTTTTAGCAGAGGCCTGATGGTTTTGTGCTCAAACTGACTGATTTTTGGAACTGTACATAATAACTGTAATTTCCCTGAAAAACAGCCTCAAGGCATAATGCTACCTCCACCATGCTTCACTGTTGGTATGTTTTTTTTTTGGTGAACATACCTTTTGGAATTTTGGCCAAAATGTTTAAACTTGGTCTCTTCAGACCACAATATTCTTTCTTGATGTGGATTTTGGCAAAACATAGGCTGGGATATTTTTTCTTTGTAAGAAAAGGCTTCCGTCTTGCCACCCTACCTCACAGCCCAGACATATGAAGAACATTGTAGATTGTGGTCTGATGAAGTACACAACCGATATTTGCCAGAAATTCCTGCAGCTCCTTTAAAGTTGTTGTAGGCCTCTTGGTAGCCTCTGGGACCTTCTTGTGTTTCCATCAATTTTTGAGTGATGCCCAATTCTTGGCAATGTCACTGTTGTGTCGAATTTTAGCTGCTTCTCGATGACGGTCTTCACTGTGTTCCATGGTATATCAAATGCCTTGGAAATTGTTATTTACCCTTCTCTGGACAGATACCTTTCAACCATGAGATCCTGTTGATGCGTTGACGTTTTTCTCTTTGTGGCTTTTGCTGCAAAATGCAACAAAAAAAACTACTAGAAGAGATTAATTTAATTCTGAATACGAAACCTGAATTTTCAGGGGTGTGTAGACTTTTTATATCCACTCTATATTATTATATCATCCTAAGTCCTTTAAACTGCTTTAGCCCGAATTGAAACCAACCCTTGGAGACATGATGTATTAACACATCAGAGAAGCAGCTTTTCTCAAACCTTTGATACACAATTTCAATTACAACCTAAAGTCTCAACATCAGCGGTTGTCCTGAACAGCTAATGGCTAAGAAGTCTAATCACCTCTAATCACAACTTATCATTGCCCAGTGAATCTGGACGCTCAGCATGATGCAAAAGCTCTTGTCTTTGTAGAAGCTGTGCCTTGAACAAACTGAGACATGTTTCAGAGATTGCAGATGCAGATGACTGTACCACCTGCAGCTCAGCCTGAGGCTCAGTCAGCTGCCTCCATTAGACACAGATGATAATAAGTGCTAATCTGCCAATATTAGAAGAACTTTTAACTCTCCTAACCGTATTTGTTTACACATATAAAAGGGCACCCAGAGCATGCAAAACTAGAAATTCAGCACAAAGAATACTGGTGGGTGTGCTCCTGCTAAAAGTGCTCAAAAGACCAGTCAGACACTGAAGATAATGACAATCATTTCTAACCAAAGAATGCACCTGGTTTTAGGTGATAAACAAGCAGCAATGCAGCAAACCAGGTTAATTCAGCTTCATTCTGTAGCTTCTCTAGGGCTGAATTCTTTCAGGTAAACAGTGTAAAATATACCGCAAAGAATGCACAAGAGTACATGATATAATCTGCAGCAGAACTGTTTAACGTCACTTGCAATCACATAATTTCATCACTATTTTTAAAAATTATTTTATTTCTAGTGTTTTGCCAATTTTTCTGCCTCCCAATGTAGTAGTAGCCAATTAACCCATTCTATCTGCTAGTTGCTCTCCCCATCACTTTGCAATGTCCCTGACTCTAGGAGGGTGAAGACAAGCACAAGCCTCCTCCGATGCGTGTGATGCGGCCGCCAACCTCTTTTCCAACTATCACTGATACACAGTCACTCGGGAGCCAACACGTTCGGAGGAAAGCGCAGGATCCCCAGCTCTGATGGATCAATCAGTAGATGCTTGAATCAGTGGACATTGTAGTGTGAAAGTGATGGGGAGAGAGCGCCATCTAACCACCCAATTTTTGCTTTCTCAGGCCCAGCTGTCAATGGCAAATAATTTGACCGGGATTTGAACTCACGATCCTCGGCCCGTTGAGCCACTCAGGGCCCCCCAAATTTCATAAGTATTAAAAACATTTTTCCCACATCAACAAAAAAGGCCAGCATTAAGTGCACATTTCTTGACAAATGAAGCAACAGAAATGGTCCAAAATAAGAATAAAATCTATAAGTTAGAGTAAATTAAGAACAAATTTGTATGGTAAAACCTTCATTATACAAGTTACTAATGTAAGTCACCACAAACTCAAACCAGACTTCCGCTCCCTTGCCCATCCTGGACTCATCAAAGGCCATTACCATACATGCTTTCCACATGGTTTCATTTGTATTCCGGTCTCATTTGGGGTCCATCAATATCTAAGACACATCCAGACCACACACCTCAGAGACCTCTAAAGAACAGGGGGAGAACTCAATGCTTCTTTACCAGCTCTTCAACAGGACTCCTGTTGTTCCTTCAAATTGCTGATGGGAGCAGGGCTGCCTA
This sequence comes from Crenuchus spilurus, assembly GCA_036984385.1. NCBI lineage: Eukaryota > Metazoa > Chordata > Actinopteri > Characiformes > Crenuchidae > Crenuchus > Crenuchus spilurus. The sequence goes on from BRDA01010760.1 coordinate 37,575, forward strand.
AAAGGCCGTCATTAATTAAGTGGCCAGTCAGGGCCACTGACCCTGCTGGCAGAGCAGCACCAGGGCACCAGCAGAGCCTGTCACCCTACACACATGATGATGAAGATGCCGAGCCTGTGAGTGAAAGAGTGAAAAAGGGGACAGCTGATGGTCTACACCCTCAGGGAGGAGGAAGATAGATGAGAAGAGTGTGCAGAGGGAGAAAACACAGCAAAGGAGTAATGAGAAAAATCCCATGAGATAAGGACTGGGGACAAAAGAGAAAGATTGAGATGATGAAGTGTATACCCAACTGCATATCCCAGGCCTTAACCCTCCTAAACAAAGAAACCTTCTGTAATCAGTTGCACATACTAATGCACTGCATACAGTATGTGCCAAAAATATTGTAAATACCCACTTTCCACATCTTCTGTCTTACATCATTTGTATTACTAATAGTTTATGCAGGGTATTATATTATGTTAGATATGTATGATTGTTTCATTACTTATAGATGATATTGTGTACATTATAGGTACCGTATGTTGTTTACATGAACCCATCCAAAAAAAAATAACTAGGCATCATATACTTTCCAAATATAAAACAAAGATATGGATTATACTTTAACCAGATGTCTATAGATATGAATAATGATATGGTAATGATAATGAAGAAGAGGAGAGAACTTAATGTAAGAGAAAGCTGGATAAGAGTGAGCCTGTAGGAGAGGGAAGAGAATGTAGAATAGGGCTGAGTACCCATTTGAAAGCCTTTCTCTAGCAGACTAAAGATGCTCCAAGTCCTGGTGGCTGGGGTTCTCAGAAAGAGAAGCTGCAGGCAGGGCAGCCAGAAAGGTCCTAGAACTGTTGACACTTTCATGATGGGTTCAGATAATATACACACACACAGAACACAAACACAGACGCACACACAAAAGTACTTGACCCCCCCTTCGCCAACTGCGTCCTGCTCCATCACTACTGGGACAAATCAGAGGCCCGCCTGAGTGTCACACTCACATGCCATATACAATGAGGCCCCCCCTCGCAGCGAGGTCCCTGCACTCACGAGCACTGGTCGCCTCTTGCCAGCCAAGGCACAAAACAAATCGAGCAGCTGACAGCATAATTCACTGCAGGGACTAGGCCCAGGGCCCTGGGCTGTCCAGCAATGGGGATTTGGCTCTCCCCTGGAGCCCCCCTGGGTCCATTCAGCTACAGACCCACTCACTGTCCCATGGAGGAGAGACAAGACTCAGAGGCTCAGTGTGTCCCGTCTGCATGCCTGAGTGAATACGCTTGAGACTAATACCAACTAATCTGGTCATCAAATGCACCCCTCTGCTGCTGCTGAGGGCAAATCTGTTCCCCTTTTTCAACCGGCAGACTGGCCTGGGAGGGTGTGTAAGCCTAACCTCCCCAAGAATAAGATGGAGAGGAAAAAGGGACAAAAAGAGACTCACTGAATGAGGAACAGTAAGAGGAGTTTCTTTCATAATTCAACTTATTTTACATTATGGGGATAAAACAAGTATATACAGGTAAAGAAGAACATTGAAAAGTGTAAACCTGAGTGGACACACGTCTAAGTGGACCCTTCAAAGGTGGATACACACACAAACATAGGGCAAACAGAGGGGAGGGGCTTATGGAACCCAAACCGCATTCTGATTGACAGCTTTGCAGCATACAGCCACCATCTGTCACAAGCTCAGCTCTCAAACAACAACACAGAGACTTTCACAGTTGAAAAAAACAGTGCAGTGCCCAAAAAGCACAAAAAAGTATCTATAGTACAGCACTTGGGAAAACAGATGGTGCAAAGGTCCAGGTTTCATTCACAAGACGGTGCATTCTTCTTCTGCGTAGGCTTCAATTCCAAAAGATCTGGCTTTTTTTATGCTAGAGATTGTGTGAAAACTTCAGTGAGAAATATTGAAAGGAATGGGGGGAAAATAGGAGAGGTCTACAGTTGAGCATAGAGGGAGTTTCTGTCTCAGTGAGCTCTCAACGGAGCGTTGAAGAGGAGATACTGACACCATGATATTTGTGTTCGAGTTGCACTACAAGACTTTTTAGAGAAGCAGATTGGCTTTTTAGAGCATTTGTCAATTCCAGAAAGCAAAAGTTTGGAAACACCATCTCATTCAATGTTTGTCTTTTTTTTCCTACATCCTAAGTCATGAACTCTTGACAAGGCACAGCTGTTAACTGAAAGGCATTCCAGGTGACTACCTCATAAAGTTGACTGAGAAAATGCCAAGAAAGCTGCAAGAGGTGTCTACTTTGAAGAATGTAAAATATAAACATATTCTGGTTTGTTTAACACTGTTTTGTTTACTAAATAATTACATATGTATTTATCCATAGTTTGGATGACTTTAGTATTAATCTACAATGCTGTACAATTCTGGATACAATTACAGTATAACATTCTCAAATACAGCATACAGTTAATAAAACTCATTTAAATATTCATAACCAACATCAAAAACAGATTAAACATAAAAAAACTCTAAACTTGCTAGGTGTAAAGACAGCTGGTGTACTGTGATAACTGGCATACACATCCTGAAGAGAAGTTAGACAGCTGAAGCTGAACTTCACCCCTGTGTCTCAGTGAGGGTCTGAACCACGTCACCCAGTTGAGTTACAAAGTTAAAATAGACCACATGTCAGACTTTACAGACTATTCAGCACTACAAGCTCCAACATTCAGTACCACAGAACTGTCATCAGCAAGAAAACACAGAGAGTATACACACCTATCTGACAGATGAGTAACAGAGCCAGGGAAAGTGCACATTTACAGTCCAGAGGCTCCATAGTGCTGTAGAACAAGATCTGCGAGGAGAAACAACAGCAACAGTGAGTCCAGTAACAGCACGAGCGGGGAGATCACATCCGCACGAGCCGCTGCCTCCGTCACACTTCTACAGCCGCCATCGCGCGCGAGAGCGAGAGAGAGAGAGAGAGAGAGAGAGAGAGAGAGAGAGAGAGAGAGAGAGAGAGAGAGAGAGAGGGAGAGAGAGACAGGAGAGAGAGAGAGAGAGAG
>BRDA01010760.1:40623-51446 GCA_036984385.1 Crenuchus spilurus
GAGAGCGAGAGAGAGAGACAGAGAGAGAGAGAGAGAGAGAGAGAGAGAGAGAGAGAGAGAGAGAGAGAGAGAGAGAGAGAGAGAGAGAGAGAGCCGCCAGAGGGCGCCGCCTTCAACAAACATAGAAGTACACAAAGTCACACCTGAAGTATTTAAGGCTTGATCAATACCACTCATCTCCTTTTCGATTTGATGACAACATAAAGGCTCGTATCCACACACTGATACTTTTTATATGGTTATGTATTTAGGGTGGTCACATTTTTAGTCATTATCAGTACACATTAATACATTACTTAAAAATATTTATTAATATTTTATTAATCGTTACTAGTTTTTTATTAATCGATACTATTAATAATATATTAATAACTATTACTCGATATTAGTCATAATAAAATAACATTGATATTAATATAAATCATTAATACATTATTAAATATGAATAAACTGTTAAAAATGTGTAGCATAAAAGTTCTTCTGTATTTTACTGGATGGGTGAGGGACTCTGCTGTTTGAAAAGTCAGTGGGAGTTTGTTCCACCACCTGGGTGTTAGGACAGAGAAGAGTCTTGATGATAGTCTTGAAGGATGATGGGTCATAACATAACATATCTTGTTACTTTTTACCTCAATTGGACACACATATCTGAAGAAAATGTTGATGTATGTTGTTTATTTTAAATGTAAAAAATAATGACATTTTGTACTCACCGCGTTATATATAACAAGCCAAACATATGTGGGTGGTTTGGTGTTTAGTTCCCATCAGGGTGGAGTTTCCATGTTCTTCTCCTGTCTGAGTGGGTTTTCTCCCACAGTTCAAAAACATGTGGGGTCAGGTGAATTGGGTACACTAAATTGTTCTCAGCTTAGTTTGGATAGTGTAATGCCCTGTGCCCAGTGAGAGGGTAGGGGACTAACCATGACCCTGATCAGGATTAAGTGGATACGATAATGGATGTATGGATAACATGACTGAGTGAAAACATTTGCTTGTGTCCGCTACAGGATGTCAGAGTTAATGTGTCTGGTGGTGCACATTACCTGTTTTAATCATGTCTGTCTATCCAGCCCAGACGTAACTGTGTGCACCAGGTACGTCAAACTCTGGTGCCAGGAGGGCCAGGTTCACTGGAGACACCTGGGTCAACTCAGCAGGAAATGACCAGGTTTAAGTATAGTGTCAGAGCAGAAAAATCACCAAACTGTGCTGGACCCTCCAGGACTGGAATATGACACTTTTCTTGTTGCTCATGTTCATTATAGAGATGAATTGGTCAACTGCAGTGCATCAGTTGCTCTGTACCACTCACCGGAGTCGCTGTTCCACGACCTGTGGGGCACCACTGTTCTGCTGTTGGTTATGCACCTTCACTATGGTGGATCTAGAGCATCCCACTAGGTTTCTGAGATGTTACCACCCAGGATCAAAAGTATTGCTATTTCAGTATATATCTGTCTATTCCTAATTGATTGTCTTGTCTTCTTCTGTATGACATTTTCTGCTCCAATCTCTAATCCAACTCTACATCCTCTCATCAGGAACCCAAAAAAATATATTTTTGTTATGATAATGAGGTGCAGTTAAGTGTCTATATAACTTCAAAAATGTTTACATCATTGTGGAGCTATTTGGTCCCCATAAAGGAAGTATTTTCAAAGGTATAGATGCTCTATAGAGGTATAGATGCTATATAGAGTCTCTCTCATGGTAGCAACCACGGGCTAAAGGTTAAGGAATTGGCCTTGTGACCTGTGTGTGTGTGTGTGTTTCACTGCATATATGGGTTAAAAGGAGGTCAAAAGGTATGCAAGACTGATCACTGAGTGTTCCCCTTCCATATAATCTACACTTGTGTGATGTTATAATAACATTCAGACAGAAATACTGTAGGAATTTGTATCAGGTGTCACTGCAAAGTTTACCCGCTAAAGTCAAAAGGAGCTGCATCCACAATATCCTTGCTAGTGATCACTAAGCTGATTTCAGTCTGTTAAGTAAGTTAAGCTAAAGCATAGAGCTGAAGAGCAGTATTGAAGTCTGTAACAAAGGAGTATTTTTGCAAGTCAGTGTTTTTTTCTACAACGGCAGACTTTAAGACCCGTGCCCTCTTGAAAAGGTTAAGTAAAACGGGGAACTAAAATAGCAACTAGTTGATCATCGGTGACCCTGAAAATCAAGTGTATAGCCCTGCAATGTGATAGCACTCAGTGAGGGGGGGGATAGGGGGTGTCTTGAGTAGACCCAGATAAGCTGATGGGATTCTACCAGACTGCAAATTTGCAAGAACCTGAGCTTACAGCTGCTCATAGGTAGGGGGTCCATGATACATGCCATGTGATTGTCTAGTATGTTAACATGCACAGTAATGGAAATTTAACAATGCCAATTTTAAACAAAATTCCATAGTTGTGCATTTCTTTTGTTGCTTCTCTGATCTTTTATCTGCTCTTGTAGGACAGATCCAGGACAGATATGCCCACTTAATTTTCAAGCACAGACATATGGGCTAAGCCTTTATTTCAAATTTGTTTCTCTCTTAAACTGCTATTGATTGACAGATTGTTGCCCTTTTTCTCCTAAAAAGTCTCAAAGATGACATTAGCATCTCTTTGGGGGCAGCCGTTGCCTGTTGTTTAGGGATCTGGTCTTGTGACTAGAAGGTTGATTCGATCCCCAGGCAGGTCATGACTGAAGTGCACTTAAGCAAGGCACCTAACCCCCAACTGCTCCCCAGGCCCCATGTACAGGGCTGCCCATCGCTTTGGGAACATTTTCTCACAGTCTAGTGTGTTTCACTGCACGGATGGATTAAATGTGGAGGTCAAATTCTGTTGAGTGCAATCACATTGACAAAAAAGAAATTAATTAAAATTTGACTAACACAGCAGCAGGTAATAACACTGAAAACATTACTCACTCTTCCAGCCATCGCCCCTCTCTTTCTCTTTTGTTCTCTCCATATTTGAGCAAGATAAGATTAACACGCTAAATTGACCTTGTCACTAAACAGTGAGTCATTCTTATGTATGTCAAACTATTCCTCCCTTCATGTTTGTTGAGAAAATTCAACTAAACTGTATTCAGAGCAAAACTCAAACTCAGATGAGATAAACGCAGTGCAGTAATGACAGAAAATGAGCTTTTGTACAACATCTGATTTTTGTAGGAAAGCACAACTGAAGAGAAAAAGGCAACAATAACCAAAATGTGCCTAAAAATCAGTTTATATTATATTTTTCAGAAACTCTAATATCAGAAATGTCACTTTACATCAAGAAAATGGATCTTAAAACTTAAATAATATTCTTCTATTTTCCTCATCTGGTGGCCATGTGAATACATTTGCATAATTTACTAAGGATTATCTTTAATTTATGCAGCGTCTGCACTTCACTGGTAAGATTGCAAGCTTCCAGGGGGCCCACTAAAACTGCTCTTACACCCAGAGAGCAGGCTTTGTTTTGTGTGTATGATGTATGTGAGTGAGTGAGAGAGAGAGAGAGAGAGAGAGAGAGCGAGAGAGAGAGAGAGAGAGAGAGCGTGATTTTTGTGCCATGATACTTTCAAAGGAACTTTTGATCCATATTCGAATGAGATTTTCATATAAACAAATAGAGAACTCCAGGCTACGGACTTTAATACAAAAATGGTACTTTGTAGCAGCCTCATTGCTACTTCTTTAGAATATTATTGACTGCTAGTTTACCAGTCATTACAAGACTTCTAAAACATCTATGCTTTTAATATCTGCTGTGGGAAGGTAGCTGCAGTGATTGACAGCGAGTGGAATATTGCTTTTGGTAGGACAGGTTAATTTGTTTATTCTTTAGCTTAATGTATAAGTACATGAAAACAAATATATCAATCTGATTTTTATATATATATAAATACTCAGAACATTAAAAAATATGTGATTCTCTCTTGGTCCCTTGCAAACTGTCAGCTGATTAATTTGGAGTCTTGGGTCTTGCTCAGATTTTTCTTACATTTGCACTTAAATATTATTGTAACTTAAATCCTATAATATTAAGCAACTGTAAAAGAAAATACATTAATGAGCTATTTTTCACAATCATGCCAGCACGTACTCTTGTACTCTCACATATATATATATATATGAACATGACATGAACGTGGTGACATACAATGACGGACGAGGACTGTGAGACACTGGGAAGGCTTTATATTAACATATATATATATATATATATCCTGATGTAGTGGTAGCCAATTTACCCTCCCAATCACTTGCAATGCATCATCATCATCATTTGGCAGTCAACACACTCAGAGGATCACAGGATCACAGGTTTTTGGACTGTCGGTGGAAACCCACGCAGATACGGGAAGAACATGGAAACTCCACCCAGATGGGGACACAAACCCAAGACCTCAACAATGAGAGGTGAACATGCTAACCACCAAGTTACCGTGCTGCCCAGTGTGGGCTTTAAAAAGTCTAAACAAATTGAGATCTGTCCCAATCTCATCAACATATTACCTAAATAGAAAGTCAATTTCTGCCACTGGGGTGACAGCCTCATCACATGATGTTCTATCACATGGTTTCAGTGACACCAGGGCTGACAGGGCACTGCCAGTAATATTGACTGGTAGCTGCATGGTCTGGCCTCCAATACAACAACCAGCTAAATCAATGTCTTTACAGTGAAAGCCAATTGATCGCATGGAAGTATTTCACATCTCTTCACTGTTACAGGCCTCACCAAAAAGAAAAGGTTATCATTTTCGCAGTAAATCAGAGACCCAAACTGAGTCTGCTGAAGTTGTATATAGGTCACAAACTCTTTTGATTCTGCATGTAGCTGTAAAGTTTTGTTACAGCTTTATTTCCACCTTCTCAGCGGAAATTTCAAAAGACAATTCCACATCAGAGCTCCCTCAGACTTTCTGATGCTGAATTCACATTCAAAACCCCAGAGCGCCATTGTCAAAGCCAGCAGTTTGCAAGCCCTGGTTACCATTCACACTTTATGAAGATTAACTGTCATTGTGGGACCATAATACGGCAAGGCTTGTGTGGACGATTGTGGAGCCTGTTTCCCAAATTCATTTTCTCTGGGCTGAGAGTGGTGTCCACTGCAGCGTGGAGCTCTCTACATACCAGGCTCTGAACAAAACGCCCCTTCACAAGCTTTAAATCAAAGTGCTTCCAAATGACATCAGGTTCCCTGAGTCCTGGGAGAGAAAAGAGAAGAGCACAGACTGAGAGGCCTTTCATCTGAGCCCCAGCGACAGAGCCAAACCCGGACTCGCGTCTCCGCCACTCAACGGGGGAGTGGAGAGATCACACACACACACAAGTAAATGCACTGCCTCAACACACACACTCTGATTACAGAAGCTAACTAAGATGAAGAGGAGAGATCCCTGAACTGAACTGACTGAAATCTGCTCAAGATATTGCTTGAATTGAGTGTTTTTCCTTACAGTAGTGTATACACACAAATACAGCATGAATACACACATATACAGTGCTTCCAATGCAATAACCAGTGACTGAATACTTATTAATAACAAACAGTAAGACATTCACTACCTAACAACAACATTTTGGTGATGCTGTGATGTGTTCATGATATAGGTAAACTGTTCCACTGTGGCAGGTTGATTGCACTGTACCACCCAGAGTCATCGTTCCACTCTGGCATCAATGGCCTGTTGGGCACCAATGTTACACCATTGGGAGCACTCAATGTATGAGAAGCCGATTTTCATTACATCTTCACTACAGCAGCTCTAGAACATCACACAAAGTTAGCAGTTACTGAGATGCTTCCACCCTTCACATGGTTCTCTCTTCTCTGAGGAAATGGCCACTGAAGGTAATTGATGGCTGAATTCTCCTGCAGTCCGCAACTGACCACCTGGTCTGCTACACCTACTGCGGTCAATTCCTTCTGCTCCGGAGTGGGTCTTCCTGCGGTTGACACCAGACCTGCTGCTCACTTACATCTACTACTAGCAATGATCAGACTGAAGCGCTAATGCTACTGCACTATTATTAATATCATTATTGTTTTATACTATAGCATAATGTCAGACTTAACTAAGTATGTAAATCTCTATCAGTAGTTTGATCAGAGGAGGATGGATCCCCTTTGTGAGTCTGGTTCCTCCCAAGGTTTCTTCCTCCAGCCTTGAGGGAGTTTTTCCTTGCCACTGTTGCCTCGGCTTGCTCACATCGGGCTTAGAATCAAATTGTCTGATATTAATTATGTAAAGCTGCTTTGTGACAACGTCCGTTGTAAAAAGCGCTATATAAATAAACTTTGATTTGATTTGATTTGACATGGTACCCTGTTATTATGCTTTTTTAGACATCAGTCAAATTGAGTACTTTGCCCATGATGATGCTACTGTTGTGCTTGTTTATTTCTGTTTCTGCATTTCATAGGGGGCAGGCATGGTTTAGTGGTAAGGATCTGGTCTTGTGACCAGAAGGTCGCTGGTTCGATCCCCAGACAGAACTTGACTGAAGTGCCCTTGAGCAAGGCACCTAACCCCCTAACTGCTCCCCGGGCACCAGTGGGCTGCCCACCACTTTGGGCACAAATTCTCACAAACCTAGTGTGTTCACTACCCAGCTAACAAAAGAACATTTGAGAACATTCCATTTAGGTTATGCTAACGTTTACAGAACGTTATGGTGTGGAGTTCTTGCTTGGTTATCAAACCATTAGGTGTGAACATTAGGCTAGAACGTTCTTTGAACATTCCCTTAATGTTATTTTTATTATACATGTTATATTATTATGGCAAACAGGGAACATTCGTTCATCGTTAGGTTGGAACGTTATATCTAGGTTTGTTCAAACTTTAGTCAAAACCTTCAAAGAATGTTCCAGGAACGTTGTCATTTAACAGAACCATGCAAGAACAATACCAGAACGTTAGTTTAACGTTCGGTGTTACATGGATAGTGTGTGTGTGTGTGTTTCACTGCACAAATGGGTTAATGGGATTTCTGTCAATGTTCTTTAAATGTGTCTATCTTTGATTGGCCTTTTTTAAGCAAATGTTGCAAAGCAAAAACTTTGTTAAATGAATGTATTTAAGTCTCCGGTTTCCTCCCACAGTCCAAAAACATGGAGGTCAGGTAAATTGGGTACTCTACAAATTGACCGTGTGTGAGTATGTATATGTGTGTGTGTGTGTGTGTGTCACCCAGCCCTGTCCTGGGCTTAGTTGACTAATGTAATGCCCTGCCCTGCGCCCAGTGAGGGGGTAGGGGACTAACCGTGACCCTGATAAGGATTAAGCGGGTGTCATAATGAATGAATGAATGAATGCATTTAATTTATATGGGAATGACCTTATAGACAATAAGTAGTTCTCGTTAGTGACTTGGTCCTATTATCTCTTTTAATCTTGTGCCTCATCAGTACAAACAGCTAAAAACACACACTGTTGTCTTCTTACATCTCCATACTGCATATACTGTATGTACAGTAGATATGTCTAAAAGTTACAGAGGTAAATACTTCATAAATAGGGCAAATGTCAAAGTAAATCTCTTTCTCCCGCAGCATCCGTCGATGGCACAGTTCGTTAGCTCAGCTTAATTAACACATATTGATTGGTCGGGATGTCTGTAGCAGCTAACCGGACAGGCCTTTTCACAGCACTAATGCGCCTGGACAGCAACATGTCCTCTCAGTGCTGAAAGGTTACAAAATAAGGAGACTACCCACAACATTAGTGAGTCAATTGGTAGTGCTGGTCAATGAAAACGTAACACTTAAAGCTCCAGTTAAAGAAGACTACTTTCAAAACGCTCTCAGGGCTTCAAATGAGATGTTGACTTTGGTCTTACACCGCGCGACAAGACCGGCGAGCCAGCAAGCAGTGCGGCCCTGACTGAGTATTCAAAGCCCTAATTGTTTGCATCTCATATGTAAGCTGTCTTCAATTAGACAAAAATGTGGTGAAAAAGGGACCCAAGTAGGGGAAAGGAACCGAACCAATGCAGAGAGGTTTCCTAGCAACTGGAGAGCACTGAGGTAAATGCCAGTTAGTGCCATTCTCCCATCTGAATATGAGAAAAGAAAGAGTTTTCAAGCATCTTCAGCAAACATTTTGAACGCTTACACCAAAGTTTCGCTTCCATTTAAAAGAAGAGCACTTCCACTCAGTAGACCTGTGTCAAGGGCTTTTTTGAGGCTTCCACAGTGAGGGAGGCATATTGACACATATTTCAGCACTAAGCCACCCACACAATGTACTAAAATACAAAAAAAACCTTCGTGGCAGAGATGAAAATCCAATATATATTCCAATCACCCTCATCCGACAGACAAGAAGAGGTTACTACACCATCCCAGTCCACACCTATTTGAAAGAGAGCAAACACATATGCATAAGCAAAACAATGACACAGTATTTCTAACTATGCCCCCACCTCCCCATCCCTAATTTCTTAATCTTCAAAGCCGCCCAGCGGTATTGTCTTGCCTTGGTATGGCCTTTTCCGACGCTATTCACCCCATTGAGGCTGCTGAGGCCGGGCAGAAGCATCTGCAGACAACAGCTCTGGGCGCGCTCTTTCTCAGGGTGTCCAGCTGCACAATGGATTTCTTCAGCTCAAGCACAAAAGAGGCTTGCGCACAAAAAAGGTCCAAATTCAATGGCATTCCTCCTCACAATCAGCCCAGCACATGCTCCAGCTAACCTTCTCAGACTAAAACGTGCAGATATTTTATGAGGAGTCAGGAGCCACTCAGCCAAACCTCAATCCTGAGAACATTTTTACAATGTTCTACGTCTGGACATAATGAGCCTCAATCTTTAACCACTCAAGCATTGTTAAGAGCATAAATAACCAATAAAGCAACTTAATCATATACTCTTTAAAAAAAAACGGGTTCTTCAAGCATTCTTTAGCAAAGGAAATGGTTCTAAATAAAATTCAAAGAACAGATTCGTCAGATTGATGAGGAATGTGTTTATATATAGAATAATTTTGAAAATGGTTCTATATATAATAGCCCTAAAATGGTTCTGCTGTAGTTATAATGTCAAGCTTGTAATAATTGAGGAACCCTTTTTGGTTCTTTGTAGAACCATTTTCAAAAGGCTTCTAAACAGAACCATCTAGAGCACATTCCCCATCAGTCTGAAGAACCTTTTCACAATGCAAAAACCCATTGCTTTCTTTGAGTGTTCATGGTTCTAGATATAACCATTTTCTTTACTAAAGAGCCACATTTTTAAGAGTGTAGTAATCTGCATTTTACAGTTATGAGAACAAGGAACTTGAGTGTGGGCCAACACGAGGACTGTGACTAAGTTATTATTGTGAATGTTTATTAGAAAGCCTTCATACTGAGTGTACTTTATGTAGAGCATTGTTGCATCCGCAGACCTGACAGAGAGGCTACATTAGCTCCCCTATCACATCCTCTGTCTGGGCAGACGGAGCACCATTGTCACGCCACACAACAGCCCCTTTGGCACCCCAACAGCTTAACATCCCGAGGCTGCTCTACCTCAATACCCGAGTTTCCAGAAGCAGAGAAAGGGACTGGGCGTACATCACACTGCAAGCGGCCTAATCCCTTTGCCCTATACATTTGCACTGGACGTTTTTGCACCCCAAATCAAAAGCCACCTTGCTAATTAGCACCCTCAAGCCTTTCACTGCTATCCCACCTCTGGAAAGCGATCTGTGTTCTTCTATGTATGGCTGAGCAATACGATGCAAGTGGCCCAATGGACAGCACTGGAAGGCTGACAAGAGTGTTTTAGGCAAGTTTCTACCGCCAAGCCTATTTACAACCAAGGAAACCACTCGAGACCAAAGATGAAAGTGAATGCTTTAGAATGTGCATGTCTTTTAAAGCTGTGTTGTGTGACTTGCCGAGAACTGAGAGCCTGTGTTTCTTTGGACACTTTAAGTGTGATGTGATTAAAGTTGTCTAGACTCAAGGACTCAAGACAATTACTGCTATGCACTATCATACAACAATGCTTTACATGGCTGTAGCATGAGAAGCACACCTGTTAGTCGTCAGGCTCATTAGAGGTGACAGGGTGTTGTAAACAGAACTCATGCTACACTACAAGCATAGCTATGTTTGTACCCGAGTCTCATGTAGAGTATATTCACATATTAAAGCCCCGCAAAGATGCAGCACCGCAGGGCATGAGCCAAGGACATGAAAAAGTCTCTCACATAAACAACCTGATTACACAATTGCAAATTCAGAGGCAAAGGAAGTCTTAATGAGCCATACTTCAAGCGCTTACATTTACTGCTATAAACATTTAGATTTACAGTGATGATCAGCTAGGATGCTATGAAAACTTGCTCGAATTACAGTATCTCCAACAGATTCTTCTTATTTACATCAATTAATGTAACTGTAATAATTTTGGATAGTTTGTATTGGTCTGGTCATCATTTTCATACAAATCGTTTTCAACAAGACATCTAAAATCCATAACGATTTCACTGCTTTGATTTAACAGATTATATTTGCTCTACTGATGCAATGCATTGGATGAGGTTACACATTCACTTTAATAAGCACCCCATGAACGTGTTGCATCAAGAATTGACATTGATACAATTATATAAACCCTGTTTCTTAAAAAGCTAAAACACTTTCTAAAATCTGTAGTTTGTTAAATTTTTGTAAATTTTTTAAAGGTACAGTATGTAATATTTCGGGTTATCTTTTAGCAGAATTTAAGTTAATCACTAATAAAAATGATTAAAAACACATCTAATCATTATAAACTAAGAAGTCGCAAAATCGAAAAATTCTTTGTCCCAAATATATTAACATAGTTAC
>BRDA01010760.1:51456-94528 GCA_036984385.1 Crenuchus spilurus
TCTAATCATTATAAACTAAGAAGTCGTTTGATTATTTTACCTTAGAATAAGCTGTTTATATCTACATTGGTCGGGGGTCGAACACCGACTGAGGCCGCCATGTTGCATCGCCATGTTTCTACAGTAGTTCGAAAAGGACAAACAAGGCTAGCGAACTGAAAAACTGTTTGTGTTGTAATGACGAATTGGCCACTCAAATTCGATGGCGCTGTAGCTTTGTTTTACCGTTGGCTGACATAAAACAGGAGAACAAGAAGAAATACACATATACCTCAATAAAACCTCAAGAAGAAGAAAAACGGAGGAGAAGCATGAATAAAGGTTTTTTGGTTTATTTGTTAACGTGGTGGAACATTCTTATGCTCGTCAAGAAGAGAAAACAACTTCAATCATCAAAGAAAAGCTGCATGTAGCTTAGCTTCATATTCGTGCGTGCAGTGTTTTTCCCCCATTCCACCATAAATGGTACTGCAGGACGCAGGGGTAGGCAACTCCAGTCCTGGAGTGCCGGTGTCCAGCACAGTTTGGTGATGTCACTGCTCTGACACTACAATTAAACATGCTAATTACCCGCTGAGTTGAATCTGGTGTGTTTGATCAGGTAGATCACTAAACTGTGCAGGAAACCGGCACTCCAGGACTGGAGTTGCCTACCCCTAGTGCATCGGAGCTGAACGCTACTGCTTGGACGCTACTGCAGCATTTAAGGTGGAACGGGAGATTCGTAGCTGCGCACTAGTTCGCGAGCTTAGCTAATATGAGCTTGTGTGAAATGTTAGATTTAACCAAGCTAACACACTGAGAGCTGACATTATGGCTCTGAGGGTCTAAAAATACATAACTTTATTTAGAAGCTTACGTATCGGCTGAAGTGCCTTCTTCAGAGCATGGCAAGCTTACCTTGACTAGAGAAAAATGTGTATCCTGCCTGCATTATCTGTCTATAGTAAAGCAGTTTGATGCGTTTACTTTGTTTGTACAGAAAACACCTAACGTTTACAATAGCACTACTGAAGTGCAGAAAATATGTTTCGTTTACATTGTAGCTATGATAATTTTACATATTACATTTCCTAAATTTCTAATTAAAATTAATCTTACTACTTGACATATCACTAGCTCTAAAGCTGCTATTAGACATCGCGTTCAGGAGTATCAAAGATATATGACACCTGACGGCCACCTTAGAGACTCCTTCGTGTTTGGAGGGGGGGGGCTGTGGAAAGAGTTTTCAGTTGGTTGCAATATGTAAACTAAACCACTAGATGTCGCTGGAAACTACATACTGTGCTTTTAATGAACCCAGAGAGCATACAAATGTGGGCCACATCTGGCTGAGAAATGGCACTGCTGGCCCACTATCGGCACTGGCAAACTACATGTGAGCCAAATGTGGCCCTTATATTGAAAATACACATTTGACCCACATACCATAACAGATGTGGTTCACTTCTGGCAGAGATATGGCAGTGTTACCTACATATGAGCCATCAGTGGCCCACATAAAAAATAATTAAAAAAATCTATTTGGCCCACATGTTCTAAAACTGATGTGGTCCACTTCTGGCACAGATATGGCAGTGTTACCTACATTTGGCTGATATGTGGCCCTAAACTGTCCTATTTGTGGCCCACATCTTGCAACTGGGAGCGGTCCACCCAAGTGCCTTCAATCCATGTGGCAAGTTGGCCAAATGAAATGGGAGATGAGGGACAGAATAATTTTGCTATCTAGAAAAGGACAAAGAAATTATTTTCAGTGTTTTCAGTAACAATTCTGCGTCTTAAATCTAAAGACATTTATACATTGATGCCTGCAACACACTCAAAAACACTGGGACAGAGGGGAAATAAGAGTGAAATGGTACAAGCAACAATGTTCTGGAAGGTTCCACTATTGAGTTTAACTGGTCACCAAAGGCTTAGTCTTTGTAAGCAAGGATGGGCCATGGTTCACCATGTTGTGCCAAATTTCACAAGAGAATTATCAGTCAGGTCAAAGACAATGTTTCTCAGTGCAAGATTTTCATAATATCATGAAAAGATTCAGGGAATCAGAGGGAATGTTGGTGCTTAAAGTCCAATCTGCTGAATGTGTGTTAGCATCGAGCCCTCGGGTGAGAATACATCATGCTACAGTGATGGAAATAGCTCCATGGGCTGAGGAGTACTTTGGAAAATCATTGTTACTTAATACATCTGCTGCTGCATCTAAAAATGCCACCTGAACCTGTGTTATGCAAAGAGGAAGAAGATTTAAATTTTGCACAGAAATGCTGGCAAGATCTCTGGGCCTGAAGTCTTCTGAGATGGACCAATGGACATTAGAAACTTGTTCTTTGGTCAGTTGAGTCTACATTTCAGCTTGTGTTTGAGCAAATAAACAGATGTCAGATTCTACATGCCAAAGATAAAAAAAAAAAACATCCAGACTGTTAACTACAAAAAGTGCAAAAATAAATCAGCATCTGTGATGGCATAAGTGTTCATGCCAGCAGCTGAAGTCTTGTACACAGCAAAAATGAGCAAAAAATACACTGGTAAAACTTAATATATTCAACTCCCAAATGATTAAGAAGTATAATTTTAAAAATGTGAGGTGACTCAGTGGTAAACATGCCTGTCTCAATTTTCTTATTATGTTGCAGGCATTAATGTCTACATTTGTTTATATTTAACTAATACAATTAAGTTTGTCACTAAAAACAGTGAAAATCCATTCTTTGTCCTTTTGTTTGTTAAATAAAGGCTCAGTTGAGTTAAGAAACTACAGATTTCAGTTTTTATAGCACTTTAAATTGGAAATTGGGTTTATATAATAATATAATAGAGATTTTATATGTTATACAGTGAAGACAGTAAATGTCAGTACTTGGGCACGTATGTTGGTCAATTTTAAGCCTATAAAGTTGCACTTATGTCCACAGATACCTCTGAGAAAGACTGTGTTTCACATAGACAGTCCTAATGCGTTTATGCACCATCTGCGCCTGGCATGTATCAAGGATCTGTTTTCTAATAATTATCAAAAGAACTGAATCAGACATAAACAAGTTAGTATCCCATTCATTCATTCATTCATTCATTCATTATCACACCCGCTTATTCCATACCAGGGTTGCGGTTGTTAGTATCCCATTACAGAATAATTTCATATGACACAGAATAAATGTATTAACTGAATTAAAGAACAATCCGCTGTGTTATAGATGGTCAAGTTCGACTATTGAACCCATAGTACAGACTGTATCAATGCAGAATAAGAATAGTCTTGTTTGTTGGCAGTAGCTGCTACACACAGCACACAATAAACATATTAACTAAACTGAATCAAACTAAAGCACTGCACACATATAATAACACTGTATCCATACCAGCTGTGAAGACTTCAGAGGTGCATACAGCCTGGGAACATCCATGCCATGTCTTTGCCAACTCAAAGAGCACCTCCTAGGGGGAAACAGCAGGGACTGCACAGGTAGTGATGAACCCAAAACAAAGTGTAATGTCATACCAAATCTGTTATCATGGATTTGTGTGATCATATATTTTTATTTCAGTTCTTAAAGCATGTCACACCAATAAATCCCTTTACAAGTAAAACTGCCCTCAACATCCTGGAAATATCCTGAAAATGATTTCAGATCCAAGATGAAACG
The DNA here is from genome assembly GCA_036984385.1 of Crenuchus spilurus. Lineage (NCBI taxonomy): Eukaryota > Metazoa > Chordata > Actinopteri > Characiformes > Crenuchidae > Crenuchus > Crenuchus spilurus. Next base: position 55,116 of record BRDA01010760.1, read on the forward strand.
CAGGATGGGCTCCATGGTGACCAAACTGTGGGCTCATTCACTGATGCACCACACAGAGCTGGTATTCTTTCAGTCTTTACTGGTTTCCTTTCTCTTTTCAACGTAGCTCCGCTAGCTTAGAGCCCCATTCACGCCCAGTCAGCACCACCAGTGTGGCCCTTTCTCTGCTCATAATTGGTGAGCTCAGGCAGAAATATTTAAGTCCAGCACACCGCAGCCATCCAGAACAGTGAGTGTGTGACGCCAAGTGGCAATAGGCCAACGAGCACAAACAAAAACTTCAAGTTCAAAAGCTTCACTCTCCTTCCCTGAAATGACAAATTATTTTGATCTCAATAAAAATGGCGCAATGAAATGATATAATAATGAATAGTGAATGCAAGCTTGTACTGTACAATTTGTTTTTACTGTCATTTACAACAGGGCTGTATATAGAAGCACATTCTGAAGTGGCCTAATTACATGTCAGGAAGGTTGTGACCCACTGTTTGCCAATTCAGTCAAGTAAGAATAAACATAGCATGGCTATATTGCTGCATGAGCATCACCAACTGGTTGGTTTCTTATTTCAAAATGACCTATTTGGGTAACTGCGAATTCACACTTCATATGCCATGTCTAATTGTGATGCTTCCTCAGTAAGCACAACATCCAGGCTTTACACAGACCAGCAGGCTTTCACACTAAGACGTGACCTGCTGTTGGCATCTCTAATCATTAAAGGTTCAATGAGATTTCACCTCAGCCAGCGTAAGCACCATTCTGATGTACGCTTGTGAAATGAGATCATTAATGCCTTTCAACCCTTTTAAACTTTATAAATATGACCTGTGTATAAACAAACATGAACATGTACTAATGCATTAGAATATCATGAAATGTAATTTTAAAAAATGTCAAGTGTCATATTTTATTAATTACATGTAAAGTGATGTATGTCAAGTCTTATAGCTCAGAAAGACTATCTCAGATTATTAGAGTATTAGATCAAGTAGAAAAGGATGAACAACACAGAAATGTCCAGCTTTTGACAAATACAGTACCAGTCTATGAAGGAACGCATAAGGAATCATGTAGTAAACAAAAGTGTTAGGGGCCCCGAGTGGCTCAGCAGGCTAAAACACTGACACTATGATCAGAGGATCGTGAGTTCGAATTCCGGTCATGCTGTTTGCCATCAACAGTCGGGGCCCAAGAGAGCAAAAATTGGCAGTGCTCTCTCTGGGTGGGTAGAATGCACTCTCTCTCCCTATCACTCACACATTGCAATGTCCACTGGCTCAGATGTCTACTGATTGGTCCATTCAGAGCTGGGAATCCTGCGCTTTCCTCAGAGCGCGTTGGCTCCTCAGGGATGGTGTATCAGCGGTGGTGGCCACATCACACGCAACGGAGGAGGCTTGTGCTTCTCTTCACCCTCCTAGAGTCAGGGACATTGCAAAAGTGATGGGGAGGGGAGGGGCTAACTGGCTACTGCTACATTGGGAAGGGGATAAAAATTGGCAAAAAGTTAGAAATAAAATTAAACACATAAAAAGTGTTAAACAAATCAAAATATGTTTTAGATTTTACTTCAAAGTAAACACACAGCTGATGTCTCAAACACATTAAGAGGGAAATAAATGCAAGTCATTAACTCTTGATAAGGCACAACTGTTCCAAAAGCCATTCCAGGTGACTACCTCATAAAGCTGACTGAGAAAATGCCAAGAAAGCTGGCATTTAAGCAAGAGGTACCTACTTTGAAGAATGTAAAATATAAAACATATTCTGGTTTGTTTACCACTGTTTTGTTTGCTAAATAATTCCATATGTATTTCTTCATAGTTTGGATGACTTTAGTATTAATCTACGATGCAGACCATAATTAAATTATTAAATACTTTTGTTTGTCCAAACTTCTGACTGGCACTGTACATGTATGTTCATTTATACATTCAGTACTTGGTGGAACTCCTTTACCAGAAATTACTGCATCAGCATGGTGTGACATGAAGACAATAAGCTTTTGTACAGAAGTTATTGAAGCCCAGATTGCTTTGAAAGTGATCTTCAGCTCGGTCAGATGTTTCTCATCTTACTCTTGACAATACACCATAAGTTCTCTATGGGGCTCAGGTCTGTCCAGAAGCAAAGCAATATCATGGTCATCATACCATTTGCTAATAGTTTAGAAGTCCTGCTGGAAAAGAAAATTAGCATCTCCATAAAGCTTGTCAGTAGATGGAAGCATGAAGTGCTCTAAAATCTCCTGGTAGATGGCTGCATTGACTTGATAAAACCAACACCAGCAGATGACATGCCACTCCAGTTCAGCACAGATCGCAGAAACTTCACACTGGACTTGGGTTCTGTGCCTCTCCATTCTTCCTCCAGACCAGGAACTTGATTTCCAAGCTTTTACTGTCATGTGAAGGAAGACTTTGAACCACTGAGCAGCAGTCCAGTTCTTTTTCTCCTTAGCCCAGGTAAGACAGTTCTGATGCCATCTCTGCTTCAGGAGGGGCTTAATATTAGGAATGTATCTGTATCTTTTCTGGAGGCATCTGTGGGTGGCAGCTCTTAATTTCACCAGTCCACTTGTAGTGTGGCTCTCCCAAGCTCTTGAATCAACTTTTCTTGTCAGTCCTCTCAAGGCTGCAGTCATGTTGCTTGTGTACGTATTTGTACTACATGTTCCTCTTCCAGACTCTTAAACCCTTGAACAAAGTGGTGACTTTGAGTTCTCCTTACTTAGTGTCTTAGTACCTTCAGCCCACTACTAGAACCACCAAGTAACTCATTACAAAAACATCTCACACATTCCTGACATTACTTTCATTATAACAGTTTGTCATCATATTGGCGTCACGTTCCCTGCCCTAATGAGTAATCCTCAGATACAGGCGAAGAGCAGTTCATACACTGGTGAGGAGAAAAGGCGAGCAAACATTACTCAGAAATTGCAGAAGATTGGTGTGAGCTTATGCATGTGCAGATGATGTTGCTCTTTTCATTGCAAACCTAAGCTGACACACGAGACTTCACAGGAGCTTGTGGAATTGCTCTGTTGTTTCCCGGCATGGACAGAAGGGACACTCTAGTGTCAACATCACACTTCCAAAGGAGAAGCTGAAGAAGCAGCATGGTGGCTCTGAACGTTCCTGGCCTTCACGATGACCAACTACTTCAAAGGATTTCCACCACTCGCCGACCAAGTGGGATGGTTCCCCCGTATAAGCCTCAAAAGTCCAGAAAAAAGCTACAGGTGATCATCTGTGTTCTTTTTGTGGAGTTGTTCGAGAGGTTCACCTTCTTTGGGATCGTTTGCAATATGATCCTCTTTTGCACCATCAAGCTGGGATATCACAATTACCAAGCAGCGATAGTGAACCTGTGTTTTGTTGGAGCCAGTACACTCACACCTGTTCTTGTGGGCTGGTTTGCGGAGACGTGTCTGGGAAGGACAAAGGTTCTCTATCTTTGTGCTCTGCTTCATTTCATTGGTAAGTTGATGCCATCACTAAACATTCAAATGCTTTTATTGAATGAAAGATGAACATTTTAGCTTCAAAGTGGCTTTATTTCACTGTGAGAGGATGCTACCACATGAAGCAAAGGTTATAAAGGCCATTTTAGAGAACTCAAGAATTGTAATTTCAGTCTGTAAAGGATTTCCTAAAGGTCTTATGTGGTTCCAATATGTGGTTTCTAAATAATCATGTTAAACATGGACAAGCTTATATGAGCTTTATACAAAGTAGACAGCCTTTAAAATCTAGAATATGCATATCATTATTGCGCAAATCTTTAAAACAGGTTGAGGGCCCAGAGTGTCTCAGCAGGCTAAGACACTGACAGTATGATCAGAGATTGCAAGTTTGAATCCCGGTCATGCTGTTTGCCATCAACAGCCGGGGCCCAAGAGAGCAAAAATTGGCCGTGCTCTCTCTGGGTGGGTAGATGGCGCTCTCTCTGCCTATCACTCACACATTGCAATGTCCACTGGCTCAGGTGTCTACTGATTGGTCCATTCAGAGCTGGGAACGCTGTGATTTCCTCGAAGCATGTTGGCTCCCCAGTGACTGTGTATCAGTGGTAGTTCGAAAAGAGGTGGTGGCTGCATCACACGCAACGGAGAGGTGTGTGCTTGTCTTCACCCTCCTAGAGTCAGGGACTTTGCAAAGTGATGGGGAGAGCCCCCTAATGGATGGGATGGGTTAATTGGCTACTACCACATTGGGAAGGGGAGAAAATTGGCAAAAATTATTATTATTAAAAAATATATATTTAAAACAGGTAATGAGGAAATAAAAAAGTGTTGACTGAAAATTATAGTATGCACCTTTTATATATAGAACAAATATGCAAACATCAGTAAACAAAGAAACAATAGGTATGAAGAGACCAACAAAAGCCAAATTTTAATGTAGCTTACATGTCAACAAAGAGTGATTATACACCACTAGTTTTACAAAATTACCACTAATTGATTACAATATATGTACAAAACAAGTACAAATAAGTTTAATCTAATCCAAGATTTAACCCTTTAAAATCCAGTGGCCCATATGTTGGCTCACACTTGTGTTTCTCTCATTTATAACTACATTACATGCATATTAGCTCCATAGTAGTTACTGAGTAATAGGCCTGCTGTTATCAGCTGTTATACCTCTGGATTTCTTCATATAGGTACTGCTATGCTTCCTGTAGTTGCATTCCCCTTTGAGGACTTCTACATCGACACGCACAACACTATTCATCAACTTGACCCACAAGAGCAACATATTCTCTTCTACACAGGGCTGCTGGCTGCCGCCTTGGGTATCGGAGGCTTCCGTGCTATCCTCTGTCCATTAGGAGCCTATCACCTACAAGGTTATGACCAACACCAGATACTGTCCTTTTTCAACTGGTAAGAAATTGTTAATTGTGAGCACTAGTATGCAATAAAGTCAAATATTTAGACACGCCTTCTCATTCAATGTTTTTATTATTATTTTTCCTACATTGTAAATTAATACTGAAGTCCTCCAGAACATATAAGCAATCATGTAGTAAACTTAAAAGTGTTAAACAAAACATGTTTTAGATTTTACTTCAAAGTAGACACACAAGTGATGTCTCAAACACATTAAGAGGCAATAAATGCAAGTCATGAACTTTTGACAAGACCCAGCTGTTAACTGAAAGCCATTCCAGGTGACTACCTCATAAAGCTGACTGAGAAAATGCCAAGAAAGCTGGCATCTAAGCAAGAGTGCCTACTTTGAAGAATGTAAAATATAAACATATTCTGGTTTGTTTAACACTGTTTTGTTTAATAAATGATTATATATGTATTTCTTCATAGCTTGGATGACTTTAGTCAATCTACAATGCAGAACATTTTTAAATAACGAAAAACCACTGAATGTCCAGGTGTGTCTCACTTTTGACTGGTACTGTAAATAAGACACATATAAAGTAATAAAGTAAAATTTCTGCTTATTTGCTCATTATTAACACATTAAAAAACAAATCTACAGTATAAAATATGATGTCTGCACAGATATTCAATATATCTTTCCTAATATTTTTAATTCACCTAATAAATAGTAATTGTGCATTAACATGTGCAGTAGCCTGTTGTGTGTGTAGATTTGTTAACTTGTTTTTAAACCAGAAAATAAATAAATCATATAATTAAACTAAGAGTGTCTAAGTTTTTCCATAAGTCTGTTTCTGGAAAATGTACTGAAGATGGACGTTTATGTCCACAGGCTCTACTGGCTAGTCAATCTGAATTCTACAGTTGTGTTCTTGGGGATCTCTTACATTCAGCAGTCTGTGGGCAAAAACCTGGGCTTTCTCATCCCCTTCACCTCTGTTCTGTTGGCTCTCATTGCCATACACATGGCACGTAACAATCTCATCTTCCGCCCAAAGAAAGGTAGCAAACCAACACACCATTTCTACTGTTTAAAGATATTAAGTATAAGACATCACTACATTTGACATTACTGTGTGTGATCACTGACTTTGTGACTACTTAGTGTGAACTGTCTAAATATTTCTTGTGCTGGGTATCATACAGGCAGTTTGTTGTTGACCACACTGGGTGTGTTCCTAAACTCCATCAAAATGTGCTGCCTCCAGTATCGACATTTGAGTGGTGATGTAACTAACTGGCTTGATCGTGCCAAAGAGAACAACGGAGGATGCTACAGTGAGACCACTGTAGAAAACGTGAAAGTCCTGATAAAACTTTTTCCTCTTTTTGGACTGCAGCTACTATACCGCGCATGTATTATCCAGGTTAGTCCACTTGTACAATGAAATTGTTAGTTTTATGTGAATTAAAGAACTCTAGGAGTACCTCCTGGAAATACAAAGTACATCTAAAGTCAAGAACCATGCCAACATCTTGAATCTTAACTTTTAAAAATGTCTGAACAAAGCAATCATTCAGATTTATTATAAAGTGGTGCATTGTACATTAAATTACGATCCCTTACTCCATCAGTTTTACGATTTTACTGTTTTGATATTTTTCATTTGTAGGATAAATACCTTCATTTGCATCTTTCCAGATTCCTTCAGGATACTATCTCCAGACCATGCATTCAGACTTGAACTTCAATGGCTTCCTCCTGCCAATAGCAGCTATGAATGTGATCAGTATCCTGCCACTGCTCATTTTAGCACCGCTACTGGAACTGGTCAGCACCTGCTACCAGTCTTTGAAGAAAACACCTCCATCTCCAACCAAACTCATAAGTAAGCATCTTATCTAATTCAGTCTAAAATCAGCTGACTCTTTGATACTCTATGAAGGTAGTTTTACAGTGGTGCTTGAAAGTTTGTCAACCATTTAGAGTTTTCTAAATTTGTTAATAAATTTGGTCTAAAACTTAAGCAGGTTAAGTCCTAAAAATAGAAAAAAGCAAGCCATCCTGGCTCAGATACAACAAAACAAGCCATGAAACTACCACCACCATGTTTCACAGACAGGATGATATTTTTATGCTAGAATCCAATGTTTTCCTTTCTCCAAATGGAACACTTCTAATTTAAACCCCAAAATTCTGTTTTTGTCTCATATGTCCACAAATCACTGTTGCAGTAGCCTTCTGGGACATCTATGTGATTTTTAGCAAACTTTAGATGGGCAGCAATGCTCTTTTTGGAGAGCAGTGGCTTTCTAGTTGCAGCCCTGCCATGCACGTCATTGTTGTTCAGTGTTCTCCTGATGGTGGACTCATCAAGTTACTTTGGGATAATTTGTGACAACATGGACTATTACATGGCTTGTTCTAGGTTTGATCTCTGCTGGTTGACCACTCCTGGGGAGGGTAATAATGGTCTCAAATTTCCTCCATTCATACACAATCTGTCTGACTGTGGATTGGTCCAAAACTCATTGGATGGTTTTGTAATCTCAGTATTTCTCCAGCAGACATTTCTGGGGTTCAAAAACTTCCAAGCACTACTGTAGGTATTTTGTGGAACTGCATGAAGTTTCTGCTCATTCAGATTTTAGCTGATGCTTCCTAAATAAATTAAATAAGATAAACATTGTGATTCCAGCAGTGGGACATGCCTGTGCAGCTCTCTCAGTGCTAGTTGCAGGGATTACTGAGATCCACAGGAAGGACTACCCTGAGGTGGAGCAGACACTGTCAGGGTCAGTGTTACAGGTGTCCTCAATGGCCTTTTTTCAACTCGCACCTCAGTACATCTTGCTGGGCATAGCAGAGGCCTTTTCCACACCAGCATGTAAGTCTTCATCCTTAATAATGTCAACCCCATAAAAAACAAAATCCTGTAACTATTCTCAATAGACAATCAATGAAATGGTGAAATCACTTCTAGCATTTCTTACCATCAAACTGAAAGCAGAGAAGTAACTTAACAACACTGATAACCTTGGAGAGTTCACACATTTTCTCATTCCTTTTCTCAGGCTCCATCATCTCTTTCTGTCTGACTCCTAGCAACCTAAGAGGCATCTCACTACATTTTCTAACTCTCTTCTATGGAGGAGGATGCTTTCTAGGTGCTCTTCTGATTCAGTTCCTTTATCTTGTTTCTGATGGTAAGGCTACATCCTCTTTTAGCATTCTTGAAACACAACAGAAGTCTTGAACACAGGTCAAGTCTCTGGTCATTTCTGCTTTCAGGGAATTTTTATCCAGATACACTGAGCGAAGGCAATATGGAGAGATTTTTCTTCACTTTGGCAATGATGATGGCCATAAACACACTGGTGTTTTGGAGATTATCTTACAGGTAGGCCAATATTTCTTTATTATTCAAAGTATCAGATTTGGATTCTACAGGATACATTTTGTCATCCACAAAAGAACAGCCATGCTAATGGAGATTACTCAAACTGCAGTACTGAGTTAAAAGTGTCTTATACAGGTTCAGTGTATGGCCATTTTTGCAGCACCCTCAGCATTCACAGCAGGCTTTCATCTTTTTAAATAGAGAGACATATAACAAAACTGCTCTGGCAAACACATATTGTACCTGCACATCTGGCTTTTCTCAATCCAAGCAGCTTGACTATTCTTGCTCAAGGCAACAATCAGATGCCACGTTGAGCATTATGAGCTTTCACATTCATCAACTAGTGACCAGTTGGCTGGCCAGTTAACCCGCCCTTTTTATCAACTCTCCCTATCAGTAATGTACTTGACTCTCTTGGGAGGAGGCAGATGAGTACAGGCTTCCTCCGATAACATCTATTTAAACATCTATTTATGTTGGTGTACTTCTGCAAATGCTACATTCTCCAAACAAATGCAGAAAGCACAAGTAATTATTAACAAGATTGCGTTTGTCAGAACGTGAGGCAGCCATGGCCTGGTGGTTAGTGATCTGGTCTTGTGACCAGAAGGTCACTGGTTCGATCCCCAGACAGGTCATGACTGAAGAGCCCTTGAGCAAGGCACCAAATCCACAACTGCTCCATGGGTGCCATAGATATATGGCTGCCCACCGTGTGTGTGTTTCACTGTATGGATGGATAAACGGTGGAGGCCAAATATCCTCACTGTAGGGACTAATAAGGGATTATAACAAAAATAGTCAAGTCATCTCATTGCAACTTTAGGAATGTGTTTTTAGTAATGGCCCCAACACTGTCTAAAACACTCCTATTAGAATGAGCAGACTGAATTATCCTGAGTAGGCAGATATACACAGTGCTGGGGCAGTTACTCGAAAAACAACCTGAATCAAAATCAGATTTAATGGCCAAGTATACACACAAGGAATTTGTTTTCTGGCCACTGATCTCTCTTTAGTAAGAGGCCAGAAAACAAATGCTTTGTGTGTCTCAAGATATTTGTTGTTGCAGTTGTTGCACACACTTGTTGTATCTGCATAAACTTGCATCAACATAATTTGTAAGGGATTACTTAAGACACAACACTCCTGTCTCATCTAAGACAAACAAAGAAAAAAAGTGCAGGTCTGCTGTACATTACAAGGATCTACAGCTACAAATGTTGTCTTGTAAGCTAACTGTGAACTGTGATTATACCATCTATAGCAATTGTATTTTTTGTTGTTGATGCTATGCAGGTACACAGATCTGAGCACTGAACTGGACAAAGGAGTTAGACAAAGTCAACTGGCCGAAAAGCTTCTACAGTACAAAGCCTGTCTCCGATTTTATGACACAATGGACTGCTCTAGAACTTCAGCACCCTTGGAAATGATCCTATAACTTCTGCAAGATGGTCAAGACCTGAGACGCTGGCGTCAGACAAGCAGAAAGATTTAAAATGACTTATGAGCTTACAACCAAAGCTATAGTACAAGCTCTGTATCAAACTGCCAAACAAAATCTAAAAATGGAGTTTGAATTTTACAATGTTGTCAGTAGTCAAACTACACAAAAAATTCAATGTCAACACTGTAGCAACTCTGCAAGAAAGAAGACAACATTGTCACAATATTATGTGTTTGCTGGAAATGTGTTGTCTGAAAATTGAAGAAATTATTTTAAAACTTAATATCTTTCTCACTCCCTTTCATATTTATTGTCTTTCACAGAAACCACAGTTAGTGATTAAACCTAAGGCAGCATCTAGGTGCATCCCATTTATTTTTGCATTTTTACAAGCTGCACTGTTTCATGAGATTTTTTACATGGATAAGCTGCTAGCCAGTTGATCCACCCATCCGCTCTGACTCTCCCAATCACTTGTAATATCTCTGACTCTAGGAGGGTGAAGACAAGCACAGGCCTCCTTTGATGCATGTGAAGTCAACCACCACCTCGTTTCAAACTGCTGCCTATACATCATCGTGGGGCAGTCAACGCGCTCAGAGGACAGTACAGGATCCCCAGCTCTGATGGATCGGGTGGCAGACGCCTGAGCAAGTGGACACTGAATAGCAGTAGTGATGGGAAGAGAGCGCAACCAATTTTGCTCTCTCGGGCCCTAACTGTCGATGGAGAATTAAGACCTTTTTAACATATTAAATATTGTAAAAGTGAAAACATAAAAAATCTTAATTTTGTTTGCAGAATCAAAAACTATATTAAGTTTAAAAACAGCTCTGGACAAAACGGAGAAACAACTCCTGAGACATGACAAAGATGAATGATCACAGAGCATCACACAAGCTGAACTGCTTCATTTCTTGCTACAAGACTGACAAACACACCCAACAGTAATGTGAAAGACTGAGGGAGAGCATGAATAAATCTCTGATTTGTGATCTGTTCCTCAGTTTAAACAATATTGTATTGTTTAAGATGAATGTGAACTTGTTATTTTTACACTGAAAACACTGCATCTTTGTGTTATTTTGACCAGATGTCTGTAAATAAATACTCTCAATTACTTTTTTTATTTGGAAGAAATGTGGGTAGTTTATTGCAAAAAACAAATAATGTTATTTTAATCAAACACACTGCCAGATAGATAGATAGACAGACAGGCAGAGATGGATAAACAAACATCCTGTGCAGTGCACTCGTGTCATCACAGCACTACTTTTCCTTATTTTCAAGATGCTTTATTGTATTTTCTTGATTTTATCCATCCCTATTGCTCCAGTGACTTTACAACAGCTACATTATACGTACACATCGTTTTGGTACCTCCCAGACTAAATCCAGAGGAAACCATCAGAGCCTAAACACGCCTACAGCTGTTGCTAACAACACTTCAGCAGTTAGCATTAGCATACACACAGAGATGCATCATGGACCTGCCTGAGCCCTTAAGAAGACGTTTGGGGGATTTTTCACGAACTGTTTTTGTGGCTCAGACTCATTCACAACTTTCCCCTGATGATCATGTCAAATTTCTTAACCAGAGTGAGTTTATCGGACTACGAGTATTTGTTAGCCAACTGCTCTCATACATTAGCTTTGACTGTTATGTCTGTGTAGTTAACATTAGCACTCCTGCTACTGCAAGCTGCTGTTTGGTGTGTTCAGTGACCGATTTAATTTAGTTAAATGGTTAAACCAGCTTAGTTAATTCATTGACTGGGTAATTATTTTAATCTACGTAGTCTACTCGGTGTATTAAGGCTAGTCAACATCTCCTATCTCCACAGATAGAGAAGTTGTCTCCAGTCTCCCTCTTCAGATGTCACTTTTCTTCAACTTGTACTTCTTTCCTCTGTGGTGGATCAGTGAAGTAGTAATACTGCACCTCAAAGTTAGTGCTTCTCCCTTTCCATGGCAGTTGCTTATTAGTTACTTTTGTCTAAGCTGACTCACACTTTTATTATTCTTTTTCAGTACCCAGCTCTTCCAGATTACTACAAGTTTATCTTAATTACCATCCTAATTTTAATGACTCTTATTGAGGCCATCAGGCTGTACCTGGGTTATACAGGAAATCTACAAGAAAAGGTAAAGACTCACAAAAGTCTATGTGGATTATAAACTAGTTTTTGGAGAATCCACATTATGCATTATTGCAGGTTCCCGAGCTGGCTGGCTTTTGGCTCCTGAGTTTACTCCTGCAGTTCCCTTTGACTCTCTTCCAGCTCTTCAATGAAGCATTACTCATTCAGCCTTTGGAAAGAGGAGTTCATATCATTCTCGCCTTGTTCCTGTTGGCAGAGGTATGAACACTCCTGTGCATTATTTTAGGGTGTTCTTAAATTGTGCTGGTCTCTGATGTTTCAAATTTTTTGTAGGCTATCTCTGGTTTTGTTGCCCTCCGTGCAATGGTCAGGCACACTGAAAGCCGCTTCCATCTGCGCCAGTTTAATGGAATTCAAGAACTTGGATCATAATGATTGGTTCTCCTGCTGAGAAACATCTGATAACTGTTTGAAACACCAATGTGATAATTAATGCAGTGTTCATGTACATATTTTGTGTCCTCCAAGTGCATTTTGTTACATGTTGGCAATAGTATTTTATCATGGTCGTTTTATTTATGATTTTTATTATTTTTTTTTTTTTAAAAAACTGAATATACAACTCACTGACTTTTTTTCTTTCTTTATCCCACTGTTAATAAATCGGTTCAAAAATAAATTGGACAAAGTCTAACACAAACAATACAATAGACCATGCAAAGCACCATAAAAGCATCCCTTCTTAAATATCAAGTTTATATTTTTACAACAATGTATTCCAGTGAAATGGCTGTAAAATTACAGTACCTGCTGCAGGATGTACATTATGAAGTATATAGAGGTTTTGTGCATAATTTAAAAAGTCAATTCTAGATCACTGTGAGAGCATGGTTTAATTTTCATCCAGGAGGATTTTTTGTACCATCCCTGGAGTTTTTCCCTGAAGTGGTGGAGCTCCTTGAGACCCTGGTAGTGACTGCATCTTCACGGCTCCCTCTTGTGTTCCATGTGATATTTTAGGTGTGCTTTTCATTAGACTGTTTTGTCAACCTCTGTGCTCTTTCTGATAAAACAATGAAAGAATACATCTGTCTCTTCACATGCTTCACATATAGAAATAAATCTTTCCCACTCAACCTTAATACTTAAGTACTAGTCCTGAGGTGAGGCACTGAACTCAAAATAATTACCTTTAAAAATTATTTAGGTCAAATAAGAGATGCAGGGATGCCCAATTCTGCACTAAGAGATCTACCAACCTGGAGAGTTCAAGTCCAGTGCTGGAGTCTGATATTCAGATGATTCCAAAAGCCTTCAATACCTGGATAAGGTGTGTGAGATTATGGTTGGCTCTAAATTCTGTAGGGTGGTAGACCTTTAGGACTGGGCACCCCTACCATATATCATATACCTGTCTTCACTGTGCAGGCTGCCAGCTGAAGTTGTATCTCCCTCAGATATCCGCTGACCTGTGCTCCCACCTGGCAACTTCCCCAGCATTAGACCTCCCAGTCTAGTCTGATTACCGGATGAACTCTCATGTCTGTGGGTTAAAACATGTTGTAGTGAGAGCCCTGAAAGTGACACAATGAATAACAAAAAATCTGACATGAAAGAAAACTGAAATAACCTGCCACGCATGTTCAGGTTTCTCAGATGAGGAAAAAAGGAGCGTTCATCTTTCACTTGCTTGATGAGCTGCTCTGCTTCACTTGACAGCTCAGCGTCCGGTACTGCCACACCAGCAGGAGCCAAAATAATCTTGTGGTTATTGACAACATTCAGCTTTGTTGTTCTTTAAATCGAGTTGAACTTATTACATTATGGCTACGTTCACATTACCAGGCTGAAGTGACTCAAATCTGATCTTTTGTCTTTTGATTCACTTTCATATGTGGTTCTAGATCAGATACGTATCCGATCCGTGGACAAGCGACTTGAATGTGACGGTCAGATCAGATTTCATATCATTTTGCTTGTACGCATGCGCGTAGTGGGTGAGCCAGCATTGGTTTCTCTCGTTTACTCACAATCACTGTAAAAACAGTAAAAGCAGCCAGCTGGCATTTGTTCACCTTCTTCACTTGATCATGTACAGTCCACCACCTGTTTACTGTCCTCCTGAGCAAAACACCATCACACATCAGCTACTAACACGTCTGTTTTACTAGTTTTACTAAAATCAGTCTCACAAATACAGGGTTGCCAGATCCCCTTAATCTCCTACCGATTTTGTAACAGAAAGTCACACTACACAAACGGAAACTAGCCCAAAATGTAAAGTGACACATACAATTCAATGAGCTTTAAAGCTTAAATATTCTTCAAACCTTACTTTCTCATTCAATTTCTTTTTTTATTTAGTGCTAAAACCCTGCAAACCGCCAACTCCGAGGTTTTACCATAGACTGTATTTTTGCAAACCTGGCAACCCTTCACAGGTATGATTTTTTTGGTAGGTGGTGACGAAGGTGACGTGTATACATGTATGTGAGCCTTTGAGGGACAGATTAGTTCACATTATAGACAGATACGCCTCACTTACATTTGTGAATGTGAACTGTCAAGAACTGAGCAAAAAATTGGATTTGAGCAGTGTGGCTTATAATGTGAATGTAGCCTATGTCCAATTTTCAAAACAACCATCTAAAAAAAGAACTACACTTACATGCAGTTAATGGTACTATAAAAATGAGCCATTTCTTCCCAAACATATTTTTACCTCAACTCTAGGTTAGACATTCTTGACCGAGTGCACAGTATCAATCTATCACTTCTCTTTGGAGTCAAGTCCTTCATCAATGCTTAGCTGAACACGAATGATCCTCACCTGTTACATTTCTCTTATTATTAACCCTCAGAGTGCCCACAGTGTCCTGTATTTCAGGCATGAAGTATTTGAAAGAAACACTGGTTGCTCCTTCTTGAACGAGATTCTGCTGGTTATCAAAGCTTGCTGGGTAGAAGTGAGCAGAGGCTCTGGCAGGAAGGAACTCTGGAATAACCCTGCACTGGCTATGATCTGATACAGCAGCTCTGTAGAAGATGAAGAAAAGACCAGAAAACTCACAAAAGGGCTGATTATAACTAGAATTACAGTGCTAATTAGAGAACACCATCACAAGACACAAAGTATGAGCGTGTATTTTAATGTAGTATGAATGGACTACATACCTATGCATTACGTTTGATGCAGATCTTCTTCCTGTGAAATATACATCACCATGTTTAGATTTGACTGTACACAGTAAATCTGCCAGTGTTAAATTAACACTATTAGAGTTAAATTAACACTGGGAGTGTTACATTTTGACACCCTCAGTGTTAATTTAACTCTAATAGTGTTGATTTAACACTCGCATATTTACTGTGTAAGGGACATTACATGGACATCAGTGTTACGAGTTTTTTCTTGTTCTAAAAGATTTGATCTTTATATTTGTTTATTTATTGCCTTTGATGAAACTATAACATATGGGGTTAACATTATGGATGCACCTCTTATTCCAGCATGTTCTCTCATATCTGAGTTGAAGAGCAGGGTGTACTGTCGGATTGGTACAGATGAGAAGCGCTGTTGCACTGCAGTGATGGTCAACGGCTGGCGCTGTATTTGTCTCTTGGAGTGATGTAAAGCATGACGACACATTATTCTACCAGTCTCATCTATTAAGGCACGAGAGCACATTTAAGCATTTATATCCAATGTACACATTAGGGCCTGTCAAGGTCAAAACATCAGTGTTTTGCTTAGTTGTTTAGGTCTTAATTATGTTTTCTCGTCACAAGATTTTACCTGTGGTGGACAGGTGACTAATCCTCTATTGATAGTTACCTGCAACAGGCTGTTGACAGGAATCTGTCAAGCTTCCATTGTGCACATACGTTGCACTAACAGGATCCAAATATGAAGTCTGACACACAATATAATATAAACCATAATACATAGTTAATATCAAGCAAACCATGACAGTAGAAAGTCAGTAATGATTCTTATCTGAACATATTAACCTTATGAGATGGTAGGATAGGTGAGATACATACCTTAGGTAGGATACCTCATACATACCTTATCTGGCTTGCGCTTCCAAAAAGTTGCATGGTCAAGAATACCAATGTGTGTAGTGGGATGTGGGATCCAGGACTTTTCAGGCTGATTACCCCTCACAAGTAACTGTGTCTGAACATAGACACCATTTTACTGTACAGGTATCTATGTTTCAAGATCAATGCTTTGTTGTACAGGATTCATTGAGATGTTGCATACGATTCAGTTACCTTTTGACTCTTGTCCTTCGTGTCAGTCCCTAGTGTCTCTGTTTTTTCTTGGATTCTCACTTTCACCAGGTCTTCATTTGATGGTAAAGGATCCTGACAAGAAAAGTGATCCTCAGGACTGATACTGGTGGTTTGGACACTATAGACATTAATCATTTAAGCTTACAGTTTTTTTGATGATTTTTTGAAATATCTTGGATGTTGCACTTGCTCGCTGCTGCCGTAGTCTATTCCTTTCTTTCCTGCTTCGTAAATGCTTCTTCTTTATGTTTGTATTCTTGACAAAGCAAAAAACAATTGAAAATGCCAGTGCAAACAAGAAAAAACAAGAAAAATGTCATACAAATAAACACTGCACTAAAGGATCTGTGACATATTTATTGCATTGTTATACTTCACCTGGTCTGGGTTTAAAAGGTGAACAGGAAGGCCATCTGACTCTGTGCTATTTGATCCACTTGTGCTGAAATGAGTCAGCAAGTTTTCATCGTTAGCATCAGTTACGATATGCAGTATTCAGTGAAAGACTTGGCAAAGTACTACAGCAACTACTACTACTAGTACTACTACTACTGTTTCAAGTTTGTATGTCTGTGCTACACTTCCAAATGTGTCTGATGTACAATGAAAATTATTTGCACAATAAAAAATATGAATTATTTTCACCTTGACTCAATGTCTACATCAGAGAGGCCCTCCAGTGAGTCCACATCCCTACCCAGCTTCTGCCTCAACTCCTGCTTCAGCAAAAGCCCCAGCTCTGTTAAACAACGTGCAGTCTGAGGAACAGAAGTGAAAATACAAATTATTTAACATTTCAAGTCTTACAAAGATGAAGACTGTACAATAAAGCACAGACCTTGGTTTGGTCTGGGTCACAAAAGTCCAGCAAGGTGTCACAAAAGTGGTATCCCATAGACTTCAGGTCCCTCATGGAAAAATGAGTTCCTCTCCTGTGTCCTTTCAATGAGAAGAAGTTTGTTTAATACGTTTTGTGTGATGTAACCCTTTCTGACAAGTTCCTTCAATCCAGCCAACCACAGCACAGAGTTGATTGTTTTTCTACTCCTCAACCAATTGAAGGGTGTGATAAGTAATTGTTAACCCCTGGAGTCTGAGTCACTCTGATGTAGTCTGACATGGCTTGACGTTTTACAAATAACACCCATCTAAAATGATTTTTTCCCCAATGTGTTACACAGGCTTTTGTTCAGCACAAACTCAGCAACAACAGTGTCGAAACAGTAAGAGTGTCATACATTTTGATTAAATCTGCTCTAAATTTACTTTCCAAAAAACTGTTTTCAGATGTGCTGACATATTGTGAAAAAACACTCTAAACATTTCTAGCCAAGACTTTTGAGCTCAGAACTGAATAAACAGAGGTGTACACACTGTGCATTACAGCTTATAGAAATCTTAAGATGTGAGTTGACACTGTGTTTGACTCATTCAGTGGCTCCTAGATTGAATATTTATGAGATGAGGTGAGAGGTGAGAAGTGTTGGGTCTTTTGTTTGATGGGGGGACTTCGCACTTCTGCGGCTGCTATTTCACCAATGATATGTCTGGAATTACCATGTCATTATCATATGAATAACAGAATGCTTCATTTTGGTGCTGACTCGTTCTCATAGACATGTCTCTGTATATTTAAGCTTTTCTCACAAATAACTAAAATATTTTAGATTAAATCTAAATATACAAAAAAAGTAGACCCTTTAAGGATTCGGGGTATGTTTAGTTTTGTTTCTAGGTTAATATATCGCAGAGTTTTATAAGTGTTTATTTCCCGCAGGTGGGTCCGCTGACTCCAAAGGGTTAATGTTAGATATTTAAAAGCAGAGAAGATTTTGACCAGTGCAAGACATGACCCTCCTGAGATGTAAGTAGCTTACCACGTAGAAAATAGACAGGTGTGAATTTACAGTCATGTTCTGACAGGTCTTTACCTAAAGTGGAGCCTCCAAAAGTAGACTCCATAGTATAGCTGTTTCTAATCCCCAGTCTCCACATCACAACTCGGCCAGTGCCTTCTTTGCTTTTCTGCACTTTAAACTTGCAGCTCCTAAAGGAGAACTAAAAGGAGAAAGTGTGCAGAACATGGTGAACCAAATGGTGGTATCAATAAATGAATAATAATAATTAAATGAAGCCCAATTACATGTTTTTATCCAAGCTAAATCTACCATACACAGTGTTTCCAATGGGCCTAAACTAAAAGTGGGGGACACTTCCAGGAAGGGATGGCAAATATACATATCCAAACTCATCTTTTATCTTAAAGGGCTTTTCAAATAACGTGTTGTTTGGAATAAAAAAATAACTCAAGGTCAAGTCGGGCAGCGGTGGCTTAGTCTTTAGCATGCTCGCCTCTCAGTGCTGAAGTTTTCCATGTTTCCTTTTTTGGGTCTCCAGTTTCTTCCCACAGTCCAAAAACATGAAGGTCTGGTGAATTGGGTACTCTAAATTGTGTATGTGTGTGTGTGTGTATGTGTGTGTGTGTGTGTGTGAGTACGTGTGATGCAATGGATTGGTGCCCCGTCCTGGGCTTGGTTAGGATAGTCTGTTGAGGGGGTAGGGTACTAATGGTGACCCTGATCAGAATTAAATGTACAAGATAATGGATTTAAGAAAAGGAAATTGCAAAAAGATAATAGTTAAAATGGGATAAATTTGGAACCAAAAATAGCTAAAATGGGGCTAAAATATATATGTGTGGCTGTTAGCATACTTTGACTGTTAGAACACCCACATATACTGAGACAGCCCAACCTTTCTAACCTTGTCTCTTGCATTCTTGCTCATCATTAGTGGAAAGATTCGCTCTTGCAGCTGTAGTGAAGCATCTTTACGATCGTTGCAGCCATACATGAACACGTTGTTTTTCCTGCTGTGGCCATGAAAGTCACAATACAGCACTACCTCTCTCTCAGCAAGCAACCTGATGAGATAAGGCAATGTCCATTAGCTGAACTCACTTGTATTCTCTTACAGTATATGCCAATGGCTAATCATATTTTGATACGAGACGGTTTGCCTACCTTTTTACCATGTTGCGAGTGTACCACACACAGGGGAAAAAGTCTCGCAGTAGAGTGTGATAGTTGCGGTTCAGATCACACCCAGCCAGTGAGCAGCGGTAGTTTCCAACCACTACACCATCAGGGTTCAGCATTGGCAGTACCTTTAAATGGTATAGTGTAGCTTTAATTTTCCTATTTTCAAAATAATATTAAATACCGGTACTACCGTACAAACGCACAACAACACACTGAAGACATTACTGCCCCAAAACAAACACAAAACACTGGTCAAACCCCACAGACTGTATTCATTCACTCACCTTAAAGACAAAGGTTTCTCTAAGCAGCTGTGCATCAGGCGAGTCACTTAGCAGAAAATCTAGCAAGCCCTGCATCATCCACGACCCATTAGTCTCTCCTGGATGCACTCTGGCAGTCACTACCACTGCCCGCTTGCTCCTCCGCTCCTGCCAGGTGGCAGAGGGTGCTGTGATAGTCAATACATACACAGTGTTTCCTGCCAGGCTCCGACACAGAACACGCACTTTACAGTAAGCTTCCCGGGCTGGGTCCGATATCACACTGCGCAGGTAGCGCTGGAGGTCCGAGTAGGTGTATGGGTAGCAGTGGGCCAAGTAACAGGTGTCATTTTCATAAGGAAACTGAAGTGTCCAGGTGAGAGAGTATAGTGCCTTGTCCTCTTTTTCAGTGTGATTCCGGTAATACCTTTCATAAATGTGACATTACAGCGTAATCAGGAATTTATACTCATTAGATTGACTGCAAATGATTTAAAAATGATGAACTCACCGAATGTTGCTGCCGACACGGCGCCACCCTTCTCCCTTCAGCCAGGCAGCAAGTTCAGAGTACAGTAATGGCTGCATGCCTGCTTCATAAAGACTGCTGGACTTCATCAAGTTGATGATAGTGAAGCGATATGTGACACCTTCCTTCATATTCCTCACACGGAAGTAGAACCACTGTGTATGCTTCATGGTGTACATGTCATTACGCAAAGTGAGCTCATAGTCGTAAAGGCCACTAAGAGAAAAATATCCCAGAAGCATTAGAATGAAATTCTTCTTTTCTTTATAGATTTTTTTAAATTGTGCATTCTTTACTTTTTTGTATACCTGCCTTGGAAATGCAGAAAGAAAACAAATCTTATTGCAAATCTGACATGACAAATTACTGCTCCTTTTTTGGTTGTGCACAAGTTGTTTATAAAATACAACAAGTGTTGATGGCATTGCTTCAGCCTACGTACACTTGAACTGCTTTTTGGAGATTACCACTCTCAAACCGGGACTCAAAGGACAGGGTAGATGTCTCCTGGTTATTGGCATGAGATGAGGTACTCTTTGCAGGCTCTCTGCTGCCACCAACACGAGAACAGGTAAAGTAGGAGGTCTCTTTGCCTTAAAGAAATGAGAAAAAACATGGGGCATTAATAAGGTTTTAATAGTTCTATTTTAAATACTCAGACAAAAAGGCTATAACGTTATAAAATGTGATTTCAAGGTTGCAACAAAAAAGACAACTTTCAAAACAAAAGGTTTCATTGTGCCAACACCTACCTGTGTCTATACAGAACACAGTATTGCCCTTTTCTTTTCCAGTGACCATGGGGGTACGCTCATAACCTGTCTGCTGGTAAAATGGCTCAGGTTCAGGAGGGTCCCATTCTGTAACCACACATAAGTGAAATAACAAAGATCTGGTTCAGCAGTACACAACGTTGTGTCAATTCACAAATCAAACGTTAGTGTGCCATCAAGGGAACAATACCTATGTGATGAATTTTGTCACAGATGACTTCACATTCAACAGGCCAGCGAACACCCTGAAAGGGACTGGACGTTGAGGGAATAGTAAATATATCCAGGGGTTCTCTCAGGCGAGGGATAGGCCGTCCGCCCTCAAAGTCAATTAGCAGCTGTCTGGTCCTGAGATATTTCTCCACATTGAAAGAGACTGGAAATATAGCACAAATATAATACAATAATTTACATTAATGTCAAATTCTACCATCACACAATCCAAAGTTCACACTGAATCTCACTGGCAGCAAGAGAAGAAATATGAGAGGAAGACTCAGCACTTGTTGCTTAACTAGTGAATTAACTGTCTAAGAGAGGCAAGTCTCCATTTACTTCCCTGGTTCATCTTTCCTTAAACAATGACCCGTTCTACACATCTGAATCTTTTATAAAGGCAGTAAATTCCAACTTGATTGATGCAGTTTAGACCAGTTCAAATACATCAATTATGTGGTAACAACAGATGACCAGCGTATAATTCTACTAATTACAATACAATTATAATTCTAATGCAATTACAATTCAACTACTTAATAAACTGAAGACTATATGTGAAACAATGCCTATTTCTACATACTTCCTTCTAAGCTAAAAAGTAGGATGTTTCTATGAGGGTGAGTCAAAAATGATCAACAATCTGGCTGTAGAATTTATTTTCATCTCGTTTTAGTAAAGACAAACATTTTTCGACATCATTTCCTGCTTTGGAAACATGTTTTTGGCTGAGCTGTGAGTCATAAATGCACCACTGTCTTCACCTCTTCATCAGACATGAATCTCGGGCGATTGAGGATGTTTTCACTCCATACTCTGACATTGACTCTCAGGCTTCTAGTGATGAATCCATGTTTCCACACCATTAATTATTCCTTTTAACAAATTCTGTTTGATATCTAAACCCATCTGCAATGAATGACTGCACGCTGCTCTTCTTTGGTGCAAATCATAAGTGGGGCAGCCATTTTTGTTGCACTGCAGTCATAAATGAACTGATGTAGCACATTCAAACTTGCACAGTAATGGAGACAGTGACCTTGCATGGAAAATTTTAAGATGATGCAGCCAAAAGAAGTTTTAATAAGTGCACCCTCATACATCTATTCCATTTTGATGATGTTATATCAATTTTTCTACTGGATGATCTTCAGCAATTTAAACTATAAGTTAATGTGGAGAATGAAAAGCAAAAGCCCTTTAAGATTCATCCCGGCACATAAAGAAAAGCAACAATTCTCACATTGTCCCTGATGTGTTTCTGTCTCCTCCTCCAAGTCTGTGCTGTCAGCAGGTGAATGTATTGTAACTCCAGCCAAAGACTCTTGAGCTTTCTCCCATGACTTTCCGCTTGAGAATTTTGTCTGAAAAGATGATGAATCCTGGCCTAGAGACCAAAATAAAAAGTTAAGGCAAACATTGATGTCATACTAAAGCACTAAGACAATGTTAATGCATATACTTTACACTACACTGCAACAAATGTTTCTCTTATTGATTTCTTAATAATGGTCAGACAATTTCCCCAGCATTCATTATCACAGGATATTAACTATAGTGTTACCACAAATGGGAGGCTTCTGTATTTAAAGCACAGTTCTGCTAAAACTTCACTGAAACAAAATTTAAGATAAGATAATCCTTTATTGGTCCCACAGTGGGAAAATTCAAAGTGCTACAGCAGCAAAGGGCCAGTGACTCTTAGTAATTACTACAAACTTAAGTATAACAATCTAAAACATATAAACAAAATGTGAATTATCAAAAACTCTGTAGAATATTTACAACTTAATGAACATGACTGTTGTACACAGAAATACATACATACATATATCATCACATCTTTGCAGACTTAATGTAAAAAGATTGTAGACTTGCCATTAAAAAGTCCATAATGTCTCAAGTGTTGAAGAATAAATCTCTCATAGGGGTCACCTGAGGTCTTAACAACAACATACAACAGAAGATGAGTTACCAGTCATTACAGGTCATAAATCATTATCTCTACAGAATAATCGGAAAAATAAAAACACCAGACTGAAGGTAAGTAAGATGATTTGACAATGGTCTCAAATGTAATGTTAAATCACTTGTACAGAGAAAAAGATGTCAGTTTACATGTTGTAATGCAAGTACTACTCTCAAAAAGTTAGGGATATTTGGCTTTCAGGTAAACATTTATGGAAAACATAAAAGTTCACACTACAGTGATATTATATCATTAAAGAAGGGCATTTAAGTAGAAGCATGCAGTGGTGATTTCCTCACTCAAACAGTTTATTGAAACAAAAGCCAATAGTGGTGGGTAAAAATATTAGTGTCTCAATAACATGTCATGTGCTCTTGAGCATCAATTACAGCTTGACAACGATATCTCATGCTGTTCACAAGTCGACTTATTGTCTGCTGATGCATGGCATCTCACTTTTCTTGAAGGGCGGCCCTCAGGTCATTGAGGTTCTGAGGTACAGAGTTACGAGCCTCTGCACAGTGACTCAGACATTTGAGGTACCCCAGCAGCCATCCATGTATCGTCATCCATGAAGATGAAATGAGGCCTGTGATGTTCATGCAGAGGCACAATGACTGGATTAATGATGTTATAAGAGTAGTTTGGGCTTGTCACTGTACCAGTCACAAAGTGTAGGAAGTTCTGTATTGACTAGACACACTAATACCACCACCAACAAAGACCAGTCTAGAGACAACAGTGACTGATCCATAGG
Organism: Crenuchus spilurus; assembly: GCA_036984385.1. Taxonomy (NCBI): domain Eukaryota; kingdom Metazoa; phylum Chordata; class Actinopteri; order Characiformes; family Crenuchidae; genus Crenuchus; species Crenuchus spilurus. The sequence goes on from BRDA01010760.1 coordinate 78,771, forward strand.
ATCTCCTTCACGTCTCCAACATCGATGGTGGGCATCATTTCTGTTCAGCGTGAATCAACTTTTATCAGTGAACAGCACTGAGACCCATTAGTCCCGCATAAATGGTCCCTGGCCTGTGCAAGACAATGACACCTGTGCCTGGTGGTGTGGTCAGGTACCCTTGCAGGTTGTCTAGCACACAGACCCCACTGATGTAAATGGTTTTGAATGGTCTGACGTGACACTTGGGGTGCCTCTCACCTCCCTTAAATGTGCCTGGAGTTGTGTGGCATTCATCATCCGGTTCTGCAGGGCACTGTTCACAATGAAGCGGTCATCAGTGTGGGATGTAGCCAAAGGATGTCCACTTCTATGTCTTTCTGTGACTCTTCCAGTCTCTCTGTATCTCTGTTACAACCTGCTGATGACACTCTGTGACACTCTAAGCTCAGTGGTCACTTCTGTCTGAACATCCTGTTTGAAGCCTAACAGTGGTGATGTACTGTTGATCAGTTATTAGGTGTTGTCTTGGTGTCATGATGTCAGAATGTGAACAGCCTGATGAGGAGGACTGTTTAATTACTAATTCTAATTGAAGCAGGACATTTATTGGTGGATTCATGGATTAAACAGCTGTTGTGAATTTTGCAGTTAAGCTTCTTGTTACAGAACAAGTTGTGCAGAAAGTACTGAAACACTGAACTGCTGAACATGTATTCAAAAGTTTAGAGAAGGTCACATTAAGTTCACCTGTAAAGGTTAGACTGCATTTTAGATTCATTCTGAAATTTCACCTGAAAGACAAACATCCCTAAATTTTTGTGAGTAGTGTATATATCAGAAATATTCTGAATAGATATTTTAAAAACAGTAGCTTAGCTGAAGTAACATTGCGGACCCAGTATAGAAACGTTCTCACCTGCATTTCTCAGTTTCTCCACACATAAACAACACTTCTCAACTCTCTGAGCTTCAGTCTCTTTAGTTCAGAAGTACAGCACACTTACATTAATCGAAGCTAACTTTCCCAAACATGTCCAATACACGTCCATCACAACAGAAAGACAAACAGGCGACATAAAACCTCTGATCGTTGACTTTACGCGGACTTACGCGTTAATTAAGCGAACTGTATTATTTTTTTTTACAAATCTTGTCGTAGTTGCTACGCAACTGACGTCATTTGTGCCGTAACTGCCGTAGATACCGAGCGCACGTTCCGTAAAGTAGTTGTAAACAGTGTTTACACGAGTCCGCTTTCAAGGTGAACCTGCTGTACGTTGTTCACGGCTTATAACGTCCGACAGACCTCAGTGCTCATCTGTAGCTTCTCTCTAACTACTCTGATTATTTTAGATTTGTACTCTTAAAAGACAGGGTTCTTCAAGGTTCTCTAATAAAGAAAATAGTTCTATAGAATTCACACTTCCAATAATCTACAGGGTTCTTCAGATCGATCAGGAAAGGGTTCTGCTGAAGTTAAGCTTATAATAATAGAGGAACCATTTTTAGTGCAATACAGAACCATAGCAAATTTCTTGTCAATCGAAATAACACTTTCACCATGAAAGGAACCCTTTTGGTTCCTTGAGTGTTTATTGTTGTATATAGAACCACTTTCTTAAGAACCCTTGAAAAACCACCTCTTAAGTGTACTAATGCATCTCAAAATACATGTTCATAATTTAATTCAAAATGGTAAACTGCCATTTTATTTCCATGACATGTACAGTGACATTTTAATATACTGTTGAATAGTAATTTACTCAAAACTAAAATCTTATTAGAAATATTCTAATAATTTGAGATTCTGGATTTCTGATTTTCCTCAGTTATAAGCCAACCTGGTAAACAGTAAAGAAAAGGGCTGTTTCCTGGTGGTTAGGGATCTGGTTTTATGACCAAAAATTGGTTTGTTTGATCCCCGGGCAGGTCATGAAGTGCCCTTGAACAAGACACCTAACCAACTGCTTCCAGGGCACTGTGATTGGTGCCCAAAGCAGTGGGCAGCACGTTCTCACAGCCTAGTGTATTTCCATTAATGGATAAGGTAAATATGGAGGTCAAATTCTGTTGTACGCAATCATATTGGCAAAACGTTTAAATGTCACTTTATATGTGCTATAAATTGAGTTTGCCTCTTTCAATTAAAACTTTGATTGATTTGGCACTGTATAAGTTCTCACATTCCACACAAAAGCTTTCTGTAACAATTTAATTTTAAGCCCTTCAAAAAACAGCTCCTCAGAATTTAAATTCTCCTAAATTACACATTGAGAACATTTGTAATCAATCCTATCAATTTTTCATATTGCTAAATATTTTTAAAAATGCTACAGCTGGAAAAAAAGTTTATTTACAAGGTACAAAACTTAATTTGCTCCAAACCCCAAATACAGAACTTCACAGAGCACTCCAGTGAGAGATGTACACTGCAGTAAGAGACCAAAGTGTTGAGAAAAAGGAACTGGCACATTCACAGAAGTGGATTTTCTTCATGCAGCTTCTCTGAAGAAAATTTCAAACTGCCAGTCTACAGCTGATGGGTTATTCTGTGTGGAATACTTGCAGCTTGTACAGTCATTTCAACCACAAACAGAGCAGACAGCTCTCTTCAAGGGCCTAAATGTTTATCCATTTTTCCTGAAGCTTCATACAACATTGTTAGATGAAACTGGTGGTTAAAAAATTATCCATTTCAGAGTGGTTCCACAAGTGTCCTTGGTAAATATAAACTAGGGCAGGATCTCCAAAGACACAATGATGCTCTTTTCTGGGAAAAAGCCTTAATTTCCAGTGAACAACCTTGGGATCCAATGCTCAAGAATCCCAAAAGTAACATCACAAATACAGGCACAGTTCCTATCTACCATTTAAGTCAAACCATGCAGAAATAAAAAACAAAGGCAGTTTCAGGAAACAATGTTTTTGACATTTTGATTAGTATGAGGGCTCTAACAAGCAAAACATGAAACATATATTAAAAAAAAAAAAAAAACTATTTACAATTGGGGCCACTTTACAAAAGCCAATAAGCAGAAATACACCTTGTTTAATATCTTTTTACAGAAAAGTTTGCCTTCTGAATGACCGTTTACAAAGAAGTCAAAAGGAAGGGATGATAATACATGTGAATATAAAAAAACATTCATTAATTCAGTTTGAGCTAAATCATCCTATGGGACCAGGATGAGAAAAGACAGATACAGTCCACTCCAGATGGAAGTGTTTGATTTGACCTTGTGCAAGTTCATTACAAATGTTACGAACTCTGCATCATCTTCCTCTTCTTCATCAGCCTTTCCCTCCAATCGTCAGGCAAGACCTCAAAGTTTGCATTTTTCACAGCCTTTCCACTGCAACACAAGACATTGTTAACGTTATTAATAATTCGTCAGTAGACGTGACAATAATTGCACAACTCCTTAATGAACTTACGAAGAAAGCTGTTGGTGTTTCCACTCTTCAATGCGTCTGTTGTTCAGCTGGTCTCTATCTTCATCACTAGAACTTGACTTCTCCTCTTCATCTAGCTCTTTTTGGATGCTCTGCCATTTTTTCACCAAAGATGGCATCTTTGTCTTGCTCTTTTTTGTCTAAGAGGGAAAAATGTATGAAACTTGATTACTATCAATAGTATTGTAAATCCCATCTGTTCAACTACAGGGCACGTATAGACAAAATGTAAAATAGTGATTATTATTTACATTTAAGCCCACTTTACAAAAAAAAATAAAAATTTGGCGCCTTAAAAGCTCTATCAGAAATTCAATAAACACCTTATCTTTCTTAAGTTTTTTCATTTTGTCCACAAGTATCTTTACAGATGTTGGATCACTTGGGGGCTGAGGTGCTGGAGGTGGAGGTTGGGAAGGTGGGGCTGGCAGTGGAGGAGTTAAATTCTCTGATGGTAGAGGGGGAACTGCTACAGGCATTCCCCAATAAGCATTTCCAGTCATCACAGGAACTGCAGAAACATGGAAATATGATTAATGAACATCTCATTCATTCCATTAAATAACAAATTAATACATTATGCTCTAATTTCAAGGCAAGTTATTCTTATATGGATGAGGTACATTGATACGCTCTAACCTGAACTGGCAGTAGGCTGGGTATAGAGTATGGGATTGCTCCCAATAGTAATTGATTTGTTTGGCTGAGCTGAGCCGGGGGATTTGCGTTTCTGAGCTTTAGTTGAAGTTCCCTGGGCTGATGCTGCTTCGATGGCCTAATAAAGACACAATAAAATTGCTCGTTATGCACTTCAAATACAAACAATAACTAAACCATAACAATACCTATACTTGTAATTAAGAAAGAAACATACCCTGAATTCCTCTGTTCCAGGAGCAGGTGGCTCAGCATCCTCATCCTCCATCTCTACTTCCTCAATCTCCCCATCATCACTGAGGGGTGGAGGAGGAGGTGGTGGAGGTGATTCTGGAGGTGGTGGTGGTGGAGGCGGTTGCTCTACAGGAGGAGGTGGAGTTTCTGGGGGAAGTGGAGGTTGATGAACAGACCAGTATGCCTGGGTTTCTCCAAATGATGTTCCTGCTGAAAAAAGTGAGACTTTAACATCACAACTAGTTTTATTATTCTACATAGCCTGCCTCAGATGATACCGATGTTGATAAAGTTTTTAGTAGTTACAAACCGGTATAAACACTGCCTAAAATGAACAGTCATGTGCCATGGACCTGCCTACCTGCTAGACCACCGACAGCCTCGGAAGGCAAATGACCTGCATTTCCCTGGGCAGCAGTCGAAGGTTCAGGAGGTTTGGCATCCTCTTCTTCCTCCACCACTACTGGAAACTCCCACTGGGAGGCATTGGTCCGGTCATTCACATAGAAATATCGCCTGTGATCTCTAGAGGTGGAGAAACAAACACACAACAAGGTCTTACCAACTGGGTTTTTAAACCGCAACTCAAGAACATGAGACCCATGGAGATCTAAAAGGAGCAGAGGGTCTCTAATTCCCCATTGAGGGAATGTTGAGATGGGCTTTGCTTTAAGCCCAAGAACAGCCAGATTAGAAGGGGGACACCAGTGAAGAACCCACCTTAGTCTCAAAACAAATAAAAAAAATTTTAATCACAGCAAATCCTGAAAAGTTTATTAAACAGCAACAGTCACAGCAATACTCACACAGTAAAAAACCCACTCGAGATGCCTTTAAGACATCTTCAGCAGAGGGCAAAAGAAAGAGCATTTTATACAGTCATCAAATGGTGCATGGAAAAGAAAACAGGAAACAAAGTAGATTGGTCTGACCTTCAGGCTCCAAGGGAAAGGCACCGTCTTCGCTTTAACTGATGCTTGTGACACTCTTCTTCCATGTAGTCACTCTGTGTCACCCACTCTCCCATCATTTTAGGCCAGTCCTGTAAAGTTCAAAGCTCTTGCACGCGCAAGCACCTTCCTAAGCGCTAGTGAACCCTTCTGTCTGATTTGGGGGTGACTGGGCTCATCTCTCTGGGACTTTGTTGCTGTGGGGCTGGATTTACAGATGCTCCCATATAACATAACTTTATCCTTCTTTGGTGATATTCCCCAATACTACATGAACCAGTCAGCTGTTTGCCATGTAGCAAAGGCACTGTAGTCAATCATCAAATGAGTGGGAGGGGAGAAAGTTTTTTTTGTTGTTTTTTTTAAGGTAGGGGGTGGCGTGATAAAGATGTGAAAGGTAAGGAGCGCGTACCTGTCCCAGTGGCAGGACCAGCCCTTGGGAGTGGCGTTAAGTTCGTAATGTTTTATGTGCTCAGCAGCTTCCTGCAACCTGCGACGAAGATAATTTCCACTCAGAGCACCCTCTCGCCAGTCTGCTATCCGCGTCTAAAGGCAAGAGAGTGAGGACACATCACGTGAAAGTTATATAATTTCCAGTCTATGCAGTCTTAACTATTTTAGAAATCTCTTAGATTATTTGATTCATTACAAAGAAATTATTTCTCAAATGAATGACTGAATCCATTTCAATGGTACTGAAATTTGTAAATCTAGTGACCCTAAGTAAGCTCGCTGAAGAAAAACTTACATTATATAAACTGTAGTATTACAGTTTGCTCCTACCTCCGTTTGTAGCAAAAGTAGCTGAAAGTTAGAGATGGCCTTTTTGTTGATCCCCAAGAACTCCATTTTACTGGTTAATGTGTTCGCAAGCTCTCCAATCTGAAACTGATCAGAGCAGGAAATGAATGTGCTGTTGATCATTTCTTCTAAAATCTAATTATCAGCAGACTTTTTGTAATTTTCTCATTATTTTTCATCATCATGCAATGTAGCATCAAATTTACCTTGAGGTCTGCTGTTTCTTCGTCTTGGGCTTTGACCACAGTCTTGTCCTTTTCTTCTTTTTCTTTGTCCCCTTGCTTCTCAGCTGTTTTGGAATGTACTGGAAAATAAAGCATAAACACACACAAAATACATTTTAAAATCTATAAAACAAACTACTTGCTAAGAAATTTAGAAACTATATAATAATTACACTTCACAGGAGTATGAATATATGGAGTACAATGTTTTTACCATTATCTACATGTTCAGGTGTGTCCCATCCTGCTTTATCAGAGCCTCTGCTGTTTGAGTCAGGACTCTGAGCACGAAGAAAGGCAGTTTTCCATTTATTCTTCTTCAGAACAAGACCCCGCGAGCCTTCCTGACTGGCCTCAGAACATGGGCTAGAACCACCAGCACTGACATCACCTTCCTCCAAAGCACGAAGCTCAGCCTGCAGTGACAAGAATATTACTTAACCCCAGGCCTGGGCGATAAACCAAAAATTTACCGATACTGAAATTTGTGACAATAACCGACGTTATTTTGCCAATGTCAGTATTTTCGGTGTCTTAAAAAAAATGAAGTCGTTTCGTGTTTTTTTTGGCTACGTTCATGTTCCTTTAAGATGCTGCTACAGGCTGCCCTACCAGTGCAGGCCCTACGGAGAATGGTCTGGCTGCAGAGCCATGGATATACGCCAGCAGTTTCACGCCAGTGGCAGCGCATATGCGGTAAACACATGTAAACTGCGAATGTTAAAGGAGGTTTGCGACGGTTGTGTGTGTTGCAATGCATATTTCCATACAAGGAAGGAAGGTTGTTGCCGATATATGAGCGATGTGACACATGCTACGACAAATATCACTGTCCGTTTTGCTCCATAGAGTATTATAAGCCAACATCAGCCAGTAAACTTAGGAGTCATCTCAAACTACATTTTAACCGAGCAGTTCAGCATGAAGGTAAGTCAGTTAACACAACAATCTTTGTCTTTTGACACAGCAGTACAACATAGGTTGTACAATAAGTCACACAATATCTAACATATAATAGTTATCTACAATGCAGAACGTCATAGTTGTATATAATTATATAAATATCAGACTTTGCAAACTCCACGCATGATTAAGCCTCAAATTACAACTTTTAAAAACAGTATAATCAACAAGGTTTATATACCTTGTTGTCATTTGAGGCTTAATCATATTAATATAATTATACACATCGTTAGATATTGTACAATTTATGTTGTACTGTTGTGTCAAAAGCCAGTTACCATCATTACTAAGCCTTTCAGAGACCTACAATTATTTTTATGGCCCCACACTTTATAGAATTTATTTTCTCATGTTTAAGGATGCACTATTCACCGATGTGGCTTAGGGTGCAGGACATAACTCCATTACCACTGCATATACTGTCAGTCAATGGTGCTGCGTAAAGAAGACTTTGAAAACCACAAAATCAACCACAACACCTCTGTCAAAGCCATGTTCTACAAGTCCCAAGCTGTGCCCACCTAGTGCTGAGCCATGCACACCCAGTACAAAGCCGTGCCCACCCAGTGTAAAGCTGCATGAACCAGTGCAGATCTGTGCCCACCCAGTGTAAAGCCCAGTACCAAGCAGTTGCCACCCAGTGCAGAGCTGTGTCCACCCAGTGCCAAGCCACTCAGGGGAGAAGACGACCTGGGAGTTTATGCACTCAAAAGAAGAGTTCGCGTGAGATCTGTTGTCTGGGAAAAATGTCCTATGTGCAAAGTTCTAATGAACAGATGCAACATCAGAAAGCATATTGACCGTAAACATACAAACCAGGAGCTTTTTGATATCAATTCTAAATACCACCTCAGCAGTGAGTGTATTGATGAGGTTAATGGTGTCTTTTCTGTCTAAGACATTTTCTTCATTTATTTATGCTTTAAAGTTAATTAAAGTGGTAATAAAAAGGGAATTGTACCATCAACATAACTGGCTGTGAAGTATTTATGTTGGCCTAACATTCTTTATTTTTAGGGTGTGTGTGTGTATTAGTATTATCGTCCATTTATCGTTATCGAGGTGAACTGCTCAATATATCACAATATTGATTTTAGGCCATATCGTCCCCGCCCTACTTAACCCTGACACATCAGTCTCGACTTCCATGTCAAATTAATATCGGACTCAGTACTAGACTCAGTGCTCACTAGCTTAAGTACAGCATTAAAAATATGATTTTTCAATCACTTTCCATGACCTGACTAAAAACAAAAGAGAGGCACTTAACTAAAAGCAAAAGTATATGTGAATAGTTATTCCAGCACCTTTTTCCTCTCCAATGCAAGCTCCAGGTCCATGGTATCCTCCTCTGTCTCCTCCTCTCCATCAGAGTTTTCTACAGAATGGCTCCTACTCTGCTGGTTACAGTGAGAAGGGCTTTCTACTTCACAAACAGCAGGAGAATCAGAAGAGTGAGGAGTCTCCTGCTCCAACTCAGGAACAGTGTCTACTTTCTCCTCCATTGCCAGAACTTTTTTTCTCCATTTCTCTTCTGCATCTTTCACTTCAGCTGGTATAAGGGGTGCTAGCAGACATGCCGCCACACCCTTCTTCTCCTCCTCATCACTGGTTAAAGCCACCACACTCTCTATCACTTCCTGTTTAAGAGCATACATTGAGAAATTTTAATCAGTGAATAAAGACATAAAATGATGCTAATGTGTTGTGATATAAATAAGACAGAATTAAACAGAAAATACATGCCTTCTTTTTTGGTTCCCTCTTAGACGTAGCTGTAGATGTAGCAGATTGCTGCTCAGGATAACTCTCTGTATGCTGTGATGCCCCACTGCCATTGACAGATGAGCTGTAGAATTACAAATTTCAGCTGAAAGTTAAGGTCTAGTCACACAAAAGCAGATTTTACAGCCAAAAACACACACTGAGTTTTGAAAATGTATATATCTCACACCTATATTAAAGGTGGATTTTACACAGAGTCTGACTGCAACACTGCATATTTGCAAGTAGTGTCTGTTCCATCTTCTGTGATGTATGGATACATTAAAATCAGGCTGACCAATCATATTTCAATCATCATGGATGCAGACCAAACAACTGAGTATCAAGATGGCAGCAGAACAGCTCAACTTGTGTGTAGAATAATACTAAAGCATATAAGACAAGCAGCATGCTGACTAGAAAAATGAAGAGATTGAAGAAAATACCTGAAAAAATATTTTGTGTGAGTAGCCCATTGCTAAGGGAGGCCATTTAAAAATCTATTTGAGAAACCAGCAAGTACTGTAATTTGGATAACAACAGTGTTTTTCAACCTTTTCTGAGCCACGGCACATTTTTTACATTAAAAAAAATCCTGCGGCACACCACCACTAAAGCAAGTTACTAAATGACATTGTAGCTTAATGCAGCACATAATTAAAATATAATTTCTGAATTGATTCAATGTGAAACCTGTGTCTGTTTAGATGAACATAAAGCTGATATCTTGGCAGGGATTGAAGATAGGCACACACAAAGCTCTTCCTCAACTGCTCTCAGTCTCTCTCCGTTTAGTTTTTATAGCAGAATTAATACAACTTTCATTGTATTGCCTCAAGCTCATTGTTTTTTCTTTCTTTTGACCACAACTCATACTAGGCTCTTCTTCTGGAATTCTGGAGTCAGAATTTTTCCTCTTCAAATATTTATCCATCGCTGTTGTACATCTTGCCACCACAACCACTCCTGCGCATCACTTCTTTTGTTTTCGCAGCACCTGGCATCAGGGTTGCCAGGTCCAACATAAATATCCAGCCCAATGTCAGTCTAAAACTCGCCCTTCAGAAGCTTATATTGGCCCAAAATATATGTCCGTCACACGTTTGAAGCAAATAGTAAAACAACTGAGTGTACGACTTAGTATTTTGTTTATAAGGGATTTATTATCAGTTCATCAAACCTTTTTCTTTTTCCCAGTCCTTGCAATACCACCTCCTGTGTTTCCCCATTTACCTGGCATATTAGCTAGTCATATTAGTTTTCTCTTCGCCTTCTGTCTCTCGCGCTCTCTCTCTCTCTCCTTTTCAGGCTTTCAGGCATCTTTCCTTATATTATGTTCTCTTCGTTGTTATTGTTGTATTCATACTTCCTTAGTATCGACTTTGTACACGTTTGTCCGCTGTGTTGAAGTAATATCCAAAGCAACTGTTTTTTGGCAGCCGCTGTAATTTTTAAAAGTAGCCCAAAAAAAAACGCACCCCGCCACCCTTGAAAGTTCACATGCGATTGGATTTTCAAACAAGCCCAATTTGGCGTGAAAACCGCAAACCTGGCAACTCTGCCTGTCATCCTTATTGTCCTACTGCCACCCGCGGGCAAATATAAGTGTTACTAGAATGACAAATCCAGCAATTTTTTTCGGCGGTGCTTTCGTCCTTTGCTGAGAGGCAAGAAGCTAATGACCATCTGCTACTGCGGGCCAATTAGGGGCAAATTCAATGAAACTGGACAATTTCCTACGGCACACCTCATGATCTATGGTTGAAAATCACTGGACTACAAGATTAAAATGACCATATATATTCTTTATTAAAAGAATGCTAAAGGACACTTTAGCCAGGCTAGGAAACATCATGTCTAATGGCCTAAAGTTTGAATACATCTTTAATATATAGGGTGTGTATCTGTCCAATAAATAACGATCCGATATGAATCTCAATTCATGCGGTACGATACGATTCAGAAACGATTTATTTTAAATTGGACCGATTTGATTCGGTTCAATTCGATTGAGGAGGATTTCGATACGATTCGGTTGAATATAATCAGGTAGGAAATAATACGAGTTACTTGTTAAAATAGATAATTTACATTATGATTCAACATAAGTTAATACTAAAAATGTGTTTTTGCTTGCTTTCAGATAGATTAATGAAGTACTAGAGAACTAGTATAGCTGTATTTGACATGTGAATTCAGAAACAGTAAAATACTGTCGCGTTGGGATGTGGTACCGGGGCTCCAATGTTTTAAACAAGTCCCCAAAGCCCTCATTCTCCACCACACAGTATGGTCTTAAGTCTTTGACAATGAAACAGGCTATTGAAGCCATTATTACTTTGGCTCTAGCCGAGTTGTGGTCGAGTTTTGGCTGGAAGAAGTCCTGCTTTCTGTGTTTGTCATGACGTGTCTTTGGGCTAACGGTGGTAGTGTCCTCATCGCCACTTTCCTCATGTCGTCTCACGAAATGTTCTCCGTTCTTCATTTAAAGACCGAACTTCTTCTAAACTTTAGATTTTACGCTCGGCGGAGCATTGTACAGTATATATGTGCGTCGGACATGTTTATCTTTCAAACGTGACTGTGACGAGTATCGCGAAAGTTCATATATGAGAGAGAGAGAGAGACAGACAGAGAGAGACAGAGAGAGACAGAGAGAGAGACAGAGACAGAGAGAGAGACAGAGACAGAGAGAGACAGAGACAGAGAGAGACAGAGACAGAGAGAGACAGAGACAGAGAGAGAGAGAGAGACAGACAAATAGACCGATTCAGGGGTCCATGTACGATGCAATCACATTGTTTAAGTCAAAATCGGTCTTCCGATTCAAATCGGTTATTTATTACACCTCTAGTCTTTACACTAAATTTGCAATGTGTGTTGTGCATATAAAACCGCAACATTATTTTAATTACAATTCTAGAACACTCTTCTGTTCTTGTGAGTAGGATGCTTAACTAGTCACTATCATAACACATTATCATAACTAAGGCAGGGGTGGCTAAACTTTTCTTGTTGTGGATAGAAGGAAAAAAATATGTGCAGTCACAGTAGCCCACATATGCACACAAAGTAACCTAAAAAACAACACTCTACCAGCTCTGAAAAAAGAAAATATATATATATAAGCCCAATTTTGCATGAAAACTGTGAACCTAGCAACCCTGAATTTCCAATGCGAGGTTATGAGTTGAACTACAGTAGTATTTTCTTGCAACTTGTTTTGTTGTGCTGACAAGCTGCTGGTAGTTGTTTCACCTTCTGCTCTTGTTCAACACCAGTGCATGACTTTGTGTGAGTGATGTTTTGTTTCATAATGTCTCTTAAACATTACCCTCCTTCATTACAGCAACTGTTTCCTGACAAATTAAACTACTACTACTATAATTAAACTAAACTACTATAATACTGTGTTATAAAACGTGCATAGGGATAATTTTACAAAGAAGCTACAAGTCTTTGAAAACATTTTGAATATTTTTAATAACATGGAATTTAAGTATTTTAGCCAAAACTCACTTGTCTGTATACTGCTGAAGACTCTGCATCTGGTCTGCCAGGTAGTGTGGAAGCTCCCAGGCAACCTCATTAGTTTGAGTGTTCCAATAGTAGTAGCAGCCTGTGTTCTCATCCCACACTTCCTGCCAATCTCCCATCTCAAGCCCAGCTAAAGCACAAAAAAGAAGACCCTCAGTTTATTCTTTGATTGCTATGCAGTTTCCTATCCTAGAGTATGTTATTAGAAAAGCCTTCAATTATTAAGTTAAAGGATTTTTTGTTCTGTTCAAATAATGCAACAAAAACACACCATATTCAATACTAGGGCTCAAAGATTTGCTTTGAGATTGCAATTTAGAGAGTTGCAATTTTCAGATAGCAAGTGAAGCATCTTTTATTATTATTGTGGCCCAGGTCTCTCATTTTACATGGAGAAATTTTTACCTAAAACAGAGCTTGCAACATCACAACCACAACTTATTGGCAATCTGACATTACGTACAGGAGTCAATCCTCAAGCCAGAAAAAGTGGATATGTGTGTCATGTTAGCAAATTAGAAATTAAGAAAACCCACCTCCTGCCAATGAGTACTGCGTATTATACTGAAATTCCTGGGCAGAGCCATTCTGAACATGAGTCTGCTGTTCTGTCTTGGGTTCAGGACGTGGAGGAGTAGGAGCAGGAACACTGGGCACAGAATCATCAGTCTGGGATGGCTGAGTGGTGATCGCATCAATTTCCTGCAACAGGAAAAAAAAAAAGGATTAGCACCAACCATGCAGATCAAGGTTTTAAAAACCAGCTATGATGATCAGAAAGTGGGAAAATCCAGAGTTAATTAAGTTAGATTAAAATATAATGATGCATCAGGGAAACAAACACTCACAGCCATGAAACTGGCTAGTGTGCTGTCAATGTCTGCAGATCGGTTGTGCTTTGCCTTTGTGGTGGAACTGCTTTCAGATGCATCTTCCTCCTCACTGTCCTCATATGCACCCAGCAATGATAAACCCTCTGCAAAAACAAATACATTGAAATTCATTGACTTCATGCTAAAACAAACCCTCCTATGAAAAGTATATAGAGTCCACAGAGGTTTGTTTCAAATAACAACCAAATGACCTGCCTGTACATAGTCTGAATTTGTACATAATAAACCTATACTGCACACACGTTTAAATACATTATTAAAATAAGAAATCGTTGTTTTCATATATCTGTAAGGTTCTCCACTCACGGGTTGCCTTCACAGCTGGTGTCTTCATTTCGATGCTTATTTCTCTGTAGCCGTCAGTATTACCCTCTGGTTCCTCTGCAAGACAACAAAAGGGTCTTAGAAAGTGTAGAAGTGAATACCGAAACAACATTTTGACACATCATACACTGTAGTGATACGTATAAAGAATGTGCTATGATCAACACTAGATACTGAAACTACAAAGGTTGTGTCTGAAACTTGAAGATAGCATAGAAGTATTAATAACTTGTTGCCCAAGTATGTGACTTATAAGTTAGAAGCTGAGATAGACATCTTTCACAAGTTGTGTCACCTTGTCTTCAATGGAAAAATATAAATTGTGTTTACTTTCCAAACCATAAACCTACACTTCTTTTTGAAATATGCTAAAATAATCTCAAAATAATTTTAAAACAATGTCTCTGGCATCAGCAAGTGGTTCTGTAACAGTGTAATGTAATAACATATCCTCAAAAAACATTAACTTTACAGGAGCAGGAAAAAGTGTACTTTGCTTTTAATGAACATCAATGGAACCAAATGTTTTTCTTTGTAATTTTGGGTCAATTTCTTTTGGTCCATTCATCATGAAATTTACGCACAATGCAAAAAGCAGCAGACTTTTTCAAATTATGTCAAAAACAGGAAAATGTCAAAAATTGACGTTTTTGCAAATTAACTCTTCAATTGCTTCAGATGTCTGGTTTTGTGTAAATGTCACTAGAATTAAGTATCTCTCATGATAGTCCTCTAAATGATGTTTACGTCTTGGCTGCATGTACATTACTGGTGCTCAATTGCCAAACACTGAACAGCTTCAATACAGCAGATGGCTGCACAGAGCACCCAACATTTTTAAGGACTACTCATACCAGAACCACAAACTGTTCACCCTCCTCCCATCTGGGAAGGGATACAGGATTATGCATGTTCAAGTTCAGGTCCAGCTTCTTCTCTACTTCAGTCACATTTCTGAACTCTACATTTCACCGTAAACACAATGACATCTCACTGTTAATTCTATCCCAGGTTTCTTGCAGGTTTCAGTGAGTTAAATTTAAGACATTAAGACCATTCTCAGTGAAATTTAAGACCAACACGACAAATTGCCAAAATCATTCTAATTCTATATAGAGAGGCGAAACAAGCCATCCATAAGCTGCAAAAACAGAAAAAACACATCTGAGAAATTGCTACAATATTAGGAGTGACAAAATCTTTATTTTGGTACATCCTGAGAAAGAAAGAAAGCACAGGTGAACTCAACTCAATGCAAAAAGACCTGAATGCCCACAAAAGACAACAGTGGTGGATGATCACAGAACAATTTCTGGTGAGACTAATAAAACTAGTAAATAAGTATTTGAACACCTGCCAATCAGCAAACATTCTGGCCCTCAAAGACCTGTTAGTCCGCCTCTAAAAAGTCTACCTCCACTCCACTTATTATTCTAAATTTGAAGCACCTGTTTGAGGTTGATAGCTGCATAAAGACACCTGCCCACCCCACACAATCATAAGACTCCCAACTACGAACATGGCTAAGACCAAAGAGCTGTCCAAAGACACCAGAGACAAAATTGTAAACCTTTTCAAGGCTGAAAAGGGCTACGGGGCAATTGCCAAGCAGCTTGGTGAAAAAAGATCAACTGTTGGAGAAATCAGTAATAAATGGAAGAAGCTAAACATGACTGTAAATCTCCCTCTGACTGAGGCTCCATGCAAGATCTCACCTCGTGGTGCATCAATGATCCTAAGAAAGGTGAGGAATCAGCCCAGAACTACACGTGAGGAGCTGGTCAATGACCTGAAGAGTGCTTCCTAGTTTACTGTGGCTAAGACGTCATGGTTTAAAGTCATGCATGGCAAGGAAGGTTCCCCCGCTTAAATCAGCACACATCCAGGCCCGTCTTAAGTTTGCCCATGACCATTTGGATGATCCAGAGGAGTCATGGGAGAAAGTACTCTGGTCAGATGAGACCAAAATAGAACTT
>BRDA01010760.1:94628-127019 GCA_036984385.1 Crenuchus spilurus
TTTTTCTTTTAGATTATGTCTCTCACAGTGGACATGCAACTAAGATGAAAATTTCAGACCCCTCCATGATTTCTAAGTGGGAGAACTTGCAAATTTGCAGGGTGTTCAAATACTTATTTTCCTCAGTGTGTGTGTGTAACCAAATAAGCAATTTCACGTTCAAAAACAAGCCCCAAAAACCTGCAACCCACGAGACTTGCAAGTGACTTTAGAAAAAACAAGCCCTATGTCGCTTATAATAAGCGGATTTGGCAACACTGTTGGCAACAGACGTGTTATGAGGTTATCATGGGCTTTGTACCCAAAGCAGTAGTCCCCCCGAGAAACACAGAACAGAACTACATTTACACTGATGCATTTAGTCGACGTTAGTAGAAGTTAGCAAAACTAACGTCCGATTAGGCTACGTTTTTTTGGAATTAAAAGTAAAAATTTAAGACTTTAATAAATTTAATTTAAGACCTTGGATGGATATCTGGCCGTTTTTAAGACTTTTTAATGCCATAAATTTAAAGTTTTGAATTTTAGACTTTTTAAGACCCCGCGGGAACCCTGCTATCCTCAATACTGCTGTTTTGTTCATTTACACCTGTAGATACTGTATTCTAAATATTTTTCATATGATATATGCTATATTGTATGTATTCTGTATTTGTATATGCTATATTTCGTAGGCTCAATAATTTTCTTGCCTTAGTTTACTACTATACTTAATCTGTATATACGCTGTACATATCCATTGCAACACCGGACTCTTTCACACTTTAAAAGTAATGGGAAAGCATAATAGCCATGACTCCTAATGTATGTATGTGTGTGTATGTAATGTATGTACTATGTATGTATATGTACTATGCACTGGCACCAAAATTCTGTCTATCCGTTCCTCAACCCACCCATTCGTCAATATATCCGTCCGTCCATCCATCCATGTATTTATGACCATGGGATTTTTCTTGTAATGAGATCTGTCCCATATTCGCTCAGTTTTAAAATGCTCACTTTTATGTCAACATTAGATTCACGACTTCACTCCTCAGAAAGAAACATTTCTTACATTTTAGACACAGAAGCGTTTGTTAGTCAAGAGTTGCGAAATTATTGTTTAGCTTTCCAGTGCTAAGCTAACTTAACACCTTATTGAGATAAAAAAATACTTAATATGGAGTAACAGCTAAACTATTGTCTTCTTCCTGTGATAATAAATTTACTATGTTCATCTTTTTAGTACAACTACAGCTTAATCCAGCTTATTTTATCGAGTTTCATTTTCATATAAGATTAGCATGCTAGCTATTTTGTTGAAGTAACGTCATTTACATTTTCGGTAATTTGGCTAATTAACTTTAGCCAGGTTAACCAAGCTAACAGGAAAATACTGTTTTGTTGGTTAACTTTACTTAGTTTCGAGTTATTGTTAATACACTAACGAGTCTGGTTCGATTAAAATCAGTTATATTTTTTGGCCTGGCGAGGCCTGAACACACGGGAAGTCCTGCGCTAACTAGCTAACGTTAGCTAACGTAAGATTATAATAACTGGGCCAGAGCGGAAGAGGCGATAAAACAAACAAGAATGTTTTTTTTACCCTCTGATCCAGAAGCTGGTGCTTCTTCTCTTCCTACTCCGGCTCCACTGCGAGGTCCTGGCGGAGAAAGCTGTAAAATTGTCCTGCGGCCCGTCCCCGTCCGGGTTTTCTTTCCCATAACTGTTAAAGTGTGAAAGAGTCCTGTGTGATAATGGAGCCCAGCGAACGACAAAATGAAACTCGACTACACTGCGTGAACACAGCGCGGACAAAGAGAAAAACCTTCAAAATAAAAGTCCCAATAAACCGCATGTTTTTCATTATTTTAGTAAAGTTACATTCCCAACTATATTATCTTTATCATTAAAATATATTATATATTGTAAACACGTAATGCTTTAATAAACATATAATGGCGTTAAAAGTCCTACATTTTCGTTAGCATAATTATCCTTTCAATATGATTTTTCTCCAAAAAAGAATGATCATAAGCAGGACAGTAATTTGTTGTATTTTCATTCATTACATAAATGTAACGAATAAAAAAAATAATTACATAAAAAATGTTTGTACTCCAAAGTATTTTAAATATTATTATTTTGTATTGTCAGGAAATAAACTTATTCTCAGTCACATAATAAAACTTTATAATAATACACTTTATTTAAATCACTTTTCCTACAAAGTTTCTCCAAGTCATCACAACATTTACATCATCAGTAGTGAAATAAAACTGATTATTAGCATTAAGATAAAACAATGCAAATAAAAGAACAAAATAGTAAACTCAATAAATCTGGCATTATGACATTTTTACAGTGCAAAACAGAATAAAATGAGAATAAAACACAAACATTAGTCATTAACATACATATTTTAATTTAATGTCATTGTGTCATGTTGGGGGCGGCACGGTGACTTAGTGGTTAGTACGTTCACCTCTCAGCACTAAGGCCTTGGGTTTGAGTCCCCATCTGAGCAAAGTTTCCATGTTCTCCCCGTGTCTGTGTGGGTTTCCTCCGGGGTCTCCGGTTTCCCCCCACAGTCCAAAAACATGGAGGTCAGGTGGATTGGGTACTCTAAATTGTGTGTGTGTGTGTGTGTGTGTGTGTGTATGTATGTGTATGTGTGCACCCAGCGATGGACTGGAAACCTGTCCTGGGCTTAGTTGAATAGTGTAATGCCCTGCCCTGCACCCAGTGAGGGGGTAGTGGACTAACCGCGACCCTAATAAGGAATAAGCGGGTGTGATAATGAATGAATGAAAATGAATAATGGATGGATGGATGTGTTATGTTGGTGACAGCATCTTTATTGCTTGAATTTTAATATTCATTTTATCTTACATCGATAGGATGTCAATAAAATTTGCAATAAAATTCTCCAGTTTTTATGCAGGTGGTGCTGGACAAAATTGTAATGCATTTCAGAAGTTACTGAATACATAAGATATATTTTATACTGTATTGTAGAGGTACTTTTACTTCTACTGGACTTTTTTTGTCATTAACACTTAGGATAAGTTTAGGCTTCTCTATCAATAGGCCATGTTAGACATGATTTAATTCTTTATTCAGTTGTATTCCCAGATAATTTAGCTCCATAGTCATCAAATGCTGAAATTTGATACTGTCAGTTGGTACAGTTTACTTTTGCAATTCCTCCTTCTGTATGTGAATGTAAACAACACTCTCTGTAAGGCCAAGTGTGAAATTTTGACAATACTGACAATATCCCATCCTGACCACAGTCACATGAAGTTTATATATATCTTATTATGCATTTATTTTAACATATATAAACACAGAATTCAAAGAGGTCAGTATGAGCTTAAATTATACTTTTACAGAGAACAGAAGTCTGTTCAGCACTTTCCTTTACCACAGAACAGGGGCAGCAAGAATGATGACAAAAACCTATTAAAGGTCTTACATCAAAATGGAGACCCAAATCTGTCATATGAAACATGCATTATTGAGAAGATGAGATACATTGTTGGAATTTAGTAATCCATCATTGAAATGTATTATCTGGTTCAACAGAATCTTAATTTATATCTAAAACCTTTGCAAAAATCAAAGCAGTGCAAGGCAGAGAAACACACTGAAACAGTTTTATCAATTTAAAACCTTTATTTACTGTGAATATTGTTCTGAATATCATTAACCATTTTCATTAAACAATAAGGCTTTGTTCAGACTGCCCAAATCTGATCTAAATTGTATTCAGATTGATTTTTCATAGTCTGGTCAGCCAAAAAACACATTAACTTCAATTTTTGCAAATCTGGAGGTTTTTGGAGGGGGTTTGAAATTTGATTACTATCAGATCTGTACAGATCTATCTCAGTCCGGACGGTCTGGCGGCTCAAATCAGATTTTGAAGTGTCTTTTACGTCACTCGTGACAATGAACTACACGTCAAACTCATAGTGAGTGAAGTGCACAGATGCAAGAAGTGCACCAAAAAGGGCAACAGAGCAGAGTCCCAGGTTGCCAGGTTCCAAAACATTCTCCAGCCCACTGTCTGACAGAAAGCTGCCCTGCACAAAATTAAAACTAACCCCAAATCTATAGAGCCTAATCACAGATGTTCAAGAATGTTACAATTGCTTTATAATACTCTTAAATCTTACTAAATACATCCATTGATGTCTTTTAACATTAGAAAGTCTAAGGGATATCCAACACTTCTATTTTTATTACATTAACAGTTTTTTTTAAAAAAAAACAACAAACCGCCACCTCTGAAATTCTACCAATGAGAGCATTAAAATAAATATCGCAATCTTGCAGGGAAAACCACAAACCTGGCAACTCGGAAGCTGCCTCACCATCATGGCTATAATTACTGATGCCTACAGTGTTACCACAGAAACAGAAGCAGAGAGGGTTGTGATGTGTGGACAGACATATCTGATCTGATTACTTACTAATAACAGTGTGGACAGTCATCTCAGCAAATCTGATTTGAGAAACAGCCTGAACGTAGCCTAATACTGTTGCAATAGGAGTTTTTATGTATAATTCATTATAGACATTTGCTTATAAGTCTACTTGCATATTGTGTAATCCAGTATGACTAAAGGCACATAATACACTGTGCTGCTGTTGACTATTCACTCTCTGGAAGTTCTACTCTAACCTCTACTGACACCTCCGTTGCCTTTACTTCAGTTTCATCATCTTCATCTTCAGAGCAGTCAGCCCAGCGGCCCACCCGTCTTACTCCCTTCCCAACAGTAGGTGCATTAACACAAGGGTTATGGTCATAGATGACCAGCTTCAGTCCCCTCAAGTGGCTAAGAGATGGGAAATGTCGTATGCGATTCCTGTCTACATCAATAACTTCCAGATAATGCATTTCCAGAAGCACTGGTGGAAATTCATTCAGCATATTTCCAGCCAGCCAAATACTTCGCAACTCATTTAATCTAACAAGCTCACCAGGCAAACTACGAAACTGGTTGTAACCCAGATGAAGGGTCTTGAGGCTCGACAGCTTACACACAACACAGGGGAAGTTAATGAAACAGTTGGTCTCCAGCCATAATGTCTTGAGCTCAGTGAGCTCAGACAGCTCCTTTGGCAGTCTGTAAAGTCGATTATTCCCAAGGTAGAGGATGTTGAGCTGCCAAAGTCTGCAAACAGCTAAAGGCAGTTCCTCAAAGCAGTTGAAGTCTAGAGCCAGAAGCTGAAGCTTTTGCAGGCTGTGGAGCTCAGCAGGTAGACTGCTCAGGTGGTTATCACTCAGATAAAGTTTCACAAGTTCACTGAAGGTACAGACTCTAATGGGGAAGCGCCACAGCTGATGACTGCTCAGGTCCAGAGTACAGTCAAGGGGCATCTCCTTCAAGTCCCCCACCACATACCGCTGACATCTCTCTGATGGGATGAAGGCTGCAGCTCCTCGAACAACATTTCCCATCATTCATCCCTTCATCAGGAAAATGAATATGTAGACGAGCTCATTACTGGAGAATCCCCACCATCTATAAAGAATGGTTAATATGTAAACATCATTTAGAAGACTTTGATGAGAGATACTCCATTCTAGTAAAATTTACACTAAACCAGACATCTGAAGTATTTGAAGATTTCATTTGCAAAAATATCTCAATTTGGTCATTTTTCTGTTTCTGACATAATTTGAAAAAATCTGCTGCTCTTCCATTGTGTGGAAATGTAATGATGACTGGACCAAAATAAATGTTTCAAAATGACATAGAAAAACGCCTGGTACCATTGACTTCAATTAAAAGCAAAGTAGATTTTTCTGTCTCCTTGGATAGTAACAAAAAGTATATTATTGCATTAAAGAACTTTTTGACACTGGATTCCCATTGCACGGTAACTTTCAAAACATTGGCTTCTAAAATTCTACTTTAAGATAACACACTTTGTTCTTCATAGTTAATAAATGAAATAAGTCAGAAAGCATCTTTAATCTCTGTTTCAGATTCACACTAGTGAGTGTACATGTATTCCAAACACAGAAGCTAACATTTTTATCCTATTTACATGAAATCCTAATAATATACACAAAACTGATAAATGTCATTACTTACTAGAGAACTGAAGAGAGTCCCTTATGAAGGCCCATACATGTCTTTCCTCCAGTTAATCTAACCTATTTGTCCAGAAGAACGTGATATTTTATGTTGCATTGCCCTCGTCTGAAACCTCGGCTTAGCTCTGAGTATTGAGAGTGCCAAGGATGATATCCAGCTTGCCCTCCCTCATGCATGTTGTATGAATTCCCAGGCTGTGAAAGGCGGAGCTGGCCAGTGGCAGTGATAAGTAAAGAAGTGTCTTGTGATTAGGGAATGTGGTGGAAAGTCTGAGCCCCTCCTATTTGCACATTTATCTAACCTCTAACTCACAACTTAACAAAGACAACTTAAGTGGAGCATCTCAACTGCTCCAGTCACACACAGTTATCAGAGCCAGTCAAGCAAAAACAGCCCACATTGTTTCTGGCATGCCAAAATAGCTGAACATTTGAGTAACCACAACAGTAAAACATTGATTGGAGTTATACAGTAAAAAAAATATAAGAATGCAAAAATACAGTCATTTTTTCAAATGAAGTGGATGAATAAATACAATTGAGACATTGATAGAATGCAAAAATGGATGCTAGTAGAATAGATACATTTCAGGGAGCCAATCAGACTTTCTCAGCCTCATTATTACACAATGAAAGTTTGAACTGTGTTTGTTCGTTGATAACCTAAACATAACCCCAGATCTGAACAACCTGGTGGCACCTGCAGGAAAACCCCAAAGATGCCTTGGTATTGAAAGAAAGGTTCCAGTATCTAAATCACTGTCATCACTATGCAGCTGGCAGCCAATTGGGCGTCTCTGAGGTCATGTGGCAGAGCTTCTCATGATGCTCCTTAACCAAAAGATATATAAAGAAGTCTGGAATGGCTACACAGCTGGAAGCAATGTTGATTATTAAATGACCAAACCAGAGGAAAAGAGAGCAAATTTAAAAGACACATACCATGGAAAACTGAATTTTCCTATTTTTTCTAATGTTTGTAACATAATACAAGTAATTCTATGGTGCATAGAGGCATTAAAAGTATGTTAAGCTATACACCAGCTTGTTGAACATTAAAATTTTTGGTGTTGTCATGCAAAAGCAAAGTATTTATATATTCATACAACAGACAAGTGTATATAATATAATACTTATATATATATATACTTATAATATATATAATACTTATAATATATATATATATACCATTTTAGCTCCAACCATTCCCAATTTATTTACATAAATTATTAGTCTTAGTAGTATGGAGATGTTGGAGAAAGATTGAAAAATACTCAAGTAAAAATGCATTATGGTGGCTTTTGGCATTTAAACTCAAACGTGCAGTCCACACAGAAAATGAATTATTATCAGTAGATTATGGCCTCTTTAACTGGAAATAAGATAATTTATTAGAATGTTGACCACTTTAAGCAGTCATATAAGCATTTTGTTACTTTTGGCCTCTATAATCCAGATACACATTTACTCTATTCTCTACTCTCCATACCAGCTTATCTGGTACTTGACAGTGAAAATACATAAATAAAAGAGTATAAAGTGATTTTTCCTCCAAGCTAGTGAACTTGTTGGATAAAACCCTGAGTCTGGGCTACACAAAAGTATCAAAATGAGTCACACAATATGTTCAGAGAGAGTGAACAAAAGGCAGGACGTGTGTAAGTAATAATTTAAAGCCTTATAATAATGTAAAACTGTGAATTACTCTGGAGGCCGGTGCAGGGTCAGGGGGTAAAGGCTGTTCACCCAGGATTCTCGGCTGCAGGATATACAGCCATCTTGGGTCTACGAGGAGAGGGGAAATTAATGCGGTTAGTGAATTTCTACATTTATTTACAATAAAACACGGTTAGGCTCGAACACAACATACAGGACAGAGTCAGAGCTTTGGTTGATTTTTAACTTTGACTGAAAGTTGAGTTTGAACACACAGGGCCAGACGTTTGCACGGACTGTACGTCTGTTTTTGTCCGAGCTAGCACAGTTAGCTGCTGTCGAGCTAAAGGGCTTAGAAGCAAGCAGTAGAGCAGCGGTGGCCTAAACTCTGCTGCCTCTAAAGGCACCTAAGATACTTTGTTAGCTTCAGTGCTAGCTAATGGCTAGTAATCCATCCAGTTAAAGAAATGTGGTACTGATGATTGAAATGTCTAATTAGAGGTCTTTTCACTCCACTATGCTGTTGGAGAATCTCGTATTTTGTCTACAGCCGCCGTTCAGCTACATTAGCTCGCTAGCTGCTAGGTTTGGCAGCTAACACCACTAGCTAGCAGGCTAGCTGCTTGGATCCATAGCCATTTCCATTTAATTTGCTGACGTTAGCTAGCAGTCTGCTCATACATAACTAGCTAGTTAGCCCGGCTAAGTCATTGAAATAACTCGTTAAGCTCCTTAAACACCAGAAAACAAGCCAGCGACAAACAAACCATGTTGCCTGCACCCACATAGTTAGCAATAATATTTGAAGTGGTACTTCATCTCTTAAAAGCCCTAAAAGTTAGCTAATGTTAGCATGTTACCCCGGTTTAAGTAGCTCAAGTGCTTCTTTAATTTGTGAATTAGTGATTTAACTAGTTAAAAACTAGTTACAAACATGTATCTCACTGCTGCTTACTAATGTTAGCTGTCTGCCACAACTAACTGTCAAGCTATTACACATGCAAGTGTTTATGTAAACAATGGAGAAGATGAGCAGACGTGATGTCCTCTTAGCATCCTGTAGTGTCAAATAAGTGTGCTATGTTCCTGTTTTTATTGTTTTTATGGTCACATGTATTCCATGTGCACATACTTTGTCCTAAAAATTCAGAAATGGTCAAACATTCACAGAGAACAGCTTTCAGAAATGGCTATTTGGATACTGATTTGAAATGGGTCTTAGGACTTTACAATGCATGGCTTTTAAATTGTTAGTGGCTCTGATCTGGGTCTTGCTCTTGGTTTTATCTAACTTTTTGACCCATAACCCTGGAAGTGGTACATTCAGTCATAAAACAGGTATCATGGATGTCATGCAATGTATATACCAGGGCATGTTAAACCTGCTTTTGTCACCTTTGCTTTCCTTTATAACCTTAAGCTGTTTTTACAGGTGACGAACGGTATGTTCAGTGCTACAAGAAAGAAGTTTGAGGGGGTCGAAAGTGACTACCCTGATGAGAGCATGTACTATGGCCAGCCCTCGATGTTCCCTCATCGATCAGAAAAAGATGTAAGAACAAATTTTAATTTTTGGCGTTGAGCTGAGACATCTCATCTGAACAGTGCTCAAGGCCAAAATGTTCCACAAGTGATGTGATGATTTTGACACAATGCAATTAAAGGCTATTTTAATTTTGTTTCAGATGCTGGCATCTCCCTCACCATCATCGTCAGGTCAATTGTCGCAGCTTGGTGCAAGTTTGTATGGTCCACAAAGTAAGTACATTTGATCTAATTTGGCTTTTGGTGCATTATGTATTTTAGAGGATGATTGTATTAGTCTAGCCATAACTGTACTGATGTATTTCTACTAGGTGCACTAGGCTTCTCAATAAGGGGCATGAACAACAACAACCCTCAATTAAACCGCAGTTTACCACAAGGTACTCAGTTACCGAGCCATAGCACCCCAACAACAGGCGTCCCAACAATGTCCCTCCATACCCCACCTTCGCCAAACAGGTAGGTGTGAGTTATCCCACTTTTTATGCCTGTATTATATGATGCTCTTTGAGGAGATGTGGGGGTGGGACCAATAGCCTATTGTTCTAAACATGACACTTTTGACTTCCTAGGGGAATTCTGCCCATGAACTCCAGGAACATGATGAATCACTCGCAGGTGGGCCAGGGAATGAGCATGAGTGGCAGGACCAATAGTATGGGCAGTTCGGGCCTTGGCAGCCCCAACCGCAGTTCGCCCAGCATCATCTGCATGCCAAAGCAGCAACCAGCACGCCAGCCCTTCACCATCAACAGGTAAGACTTATTTTGATTATATCATGTAAGAGAACACTGAAACACATGGTACATTTCAGTGCAAAACTACCTTGATGTAACCACAGGTGGGATGTTTTGGAATCTAATGTTAAATGATTTTATTGACCAGCTTCTGTCATTAGTAACAAACACCTGCTTACTTTTCCTCAGTATGTCAGGTTTTGGAATGGGTCGAAGTCAGGGGTTTGGTATGAACTCTTTATCGAACAACATCTTCAATGGAACTGGTAAGTGATGGAGTAATTTTGATATTCTGATAAGTTCATTTGTGCATTTACTACATCCTGTTAAGTAGTACATTCATGATTTACTCTGTAAAAAAAATGCTGCTTTGGTCTGTGTTCTAGATGGGAGTGAAAACGTGACAGGATTGGACCTCTCGGACTTCCCAGCATTAGCAGACAGAAGTCGGAGGGAAGGAAATGGCAACCCAACACCGTTGCATAATCCCCTGGCTGGAAGGGCTCCCTATGGTGAGGGATCATTTTACTCACTGGCAATAGAAAAGTTACTGTTAAGTTGTCCTCAAAGAAAAAGCAAGTACATTAATATGCCCCTTTTGTTTTGACTTGCATCTTACACATTTTATATGTATTTTTATTGTTATTGCTATGTCATTATAAATAAACATTAGTTCTGCTAAATATGGGCATAAAATGTGATGTTCAAAAAAGTGATTAAGCGTGATTAAAACAGTATCTCTCCGTTCATGCTGTAAGATTACAGTAACAAATCTGGCTACCCTCATCTTTAAGCAAATAGAAAAAAAGCAAAGTTACAGAACCACTATTGTGCAAAATAATAATATAAAGTGCCAGACCGTGGATTTTCACATAATATTTTTGTGCAATGTGTGTATGTTTGAAAACCAGTCAATCTCAGTAAAAATAAAAATAATCAGTCTTATTAAACATTTACTTATAAACGTTTATTTATGGTGCTCCCACAGTTGGGATGGTCACAAAGCCATCGACTGAACAGTCACAAGACTTCTCGATTCACAACGAGGACTTCCCTGCACTGCCTGGGCCTAACTACAAGGACCCAACGTTGAGCACGGATGAAAGCAAATCAGTCAGTTACTTGGCTTTTTCAGTTCTTGTAACAAACCTTGTGAGCAAATAAGATTTTTTTTTAAATATGTACTTGTATTGGGTGTAATTGAAATTAACATTTTATTAAGTTGCTTTTATCTGTTTTGTTGTATTATTGCTTAGCAGAACTTGAATTCATCAACCAAGAGCAGCTCCAGTGCAGATGGCCCAAAGTTCCCAGGTGATAAGACATCAGCACAGAACAACAACCAGCAGAAGAAAGGGATACAGGTTTTGCCTGATGGTGAGTTTTCTTTATAAACCCAAACTTCTCTATACTGGACAAAAAACTTCTAAAATGTTTAATTACATTTAATAAAAACAAGCAATTCTTTAAAGCAGAGATTTCAGTTTCTGTTAAGAGATTTTGGAAGTGAGTCACCTGTTTATAAAGATGGTGTGACTGTTATTCGGTTGCATTTTTTCTATTTAGATTACCAACAGTGCATCTCAAAAAATGTGAATATTGTGAAAATGTTAATTGTTCGTAATTTAATTCAAAAAGTGACAATCAGGTCTTTTTTATTTTGCTGTTGATCAGTTTGGCTTATAGCTCATTATAGCAAATCAGAAATCCAGAATCTCAGATTATTAAAATATTTCATTTTGAGTTTACTATTCAAACAAAGGCTTGAAATGTCACTATATGGGTAATTAATAAAAATACATTTTTGACTTAAAATGTAATGAACTTTTTCACGATATTAAATTTTTTTGGAGATGTCTTAGTGTTTACTAATTTTAATAATTACTGTTGTATGAAAACACAGTTATCTACAAAAGGCTCAGTAAACAGCTCATTTGTGAATTAAGCATTGCAAATAAATCTCTGATTTATAATTGATTTTTTTTATTGATTCTGTAAAGTCATCCTGAAAAATATTTTAAAAAATTAACCCATTTGAGGTTTTTTTTTTTGACAGAATTAATAAACTTAACAAGAGAAACTTAACAAGCTTGTTGGTTAAGAAAAAAGTCAAAGGCACTGATGTTACACTGGTTGCGTTAAGAGTTTGATGTTCAAAACCAGGACATGATCGTAACAAGGATATGACTGCCATCATCTGCCTAGATCTATCTAGTGCTAGCTTTGGTTGTTATTTTACAATTGTTTGCCTAGCATCAATGTTAGCTTTTATATAGTTTAATGCATTGTAGTTCTGTCTGTTGCTAAAGTAAATTGTTACGTCTGACCAATTTATTGAATATATGTAGTTGCATTGTTTTATTTATTTATTTTTTACTAAAGTTATAATATTAGTTATAATAGTTATAGTTATAATAAAGTTATTAATAGTTATAATAAAGACCTTAACTTCTTTATGGTATTCGGTGGGTGCGGTGTTGAATAGACTAAAGCATTTTCAAAAGAAAAGTATCGGAAAAGATACAAGCAGAGACCAAAGAGTGGCGTCAATTATTAAAATAATCATTTGCTGCAGTTATAACTCTGGTATCCTCGTCCTCTGCAGGCAAAGTGACGAACATTCCTACAGGAATGGTGACGGACCAGTTTGGAATGATTGGGCTCCTGGCTTTCATCCGGGCGGCTGAGACAGATCCTGGCATGGTTCACCTGGCGTTAGGAAGTGATTTGACCACATTGGGACTCAACCTCAATTCTCCTGAGTACTAGATTTCTCTATGTTTTCCTATAGAACATGTGCTTTGTGTTCACTGCAGCTCTCTGCTGAAAAATTGAAGCACTGTTTTTACTACTGCTGTCTTGCTAGCTCTGACTGACGAGTTTTTGCTTAATTCTTGTCCAACAGGAATTTGTATCCTAAGTTTGCATCTCCTTGGGCCTCTGCACCATGCCGACCACAGGACATTGGTTAGTGTCTGTTTTAATAATTAAGTGTAATGTCCTAGTTCAACAATGCTTAACACTCTGTTAATTGCAATTGCACTTCTTTTCAGACTTCCATGTTCCCTCTGAGTACTTAACCAACATTCATATAAGGGACAAGGTATGTAACAGATGTTACAATTCTGTCATAAATGTTTATATACATTATTATAGTCAAGACAATATGGTTATGATTTGCGTGGTGGTTTGTTGGACATTTCAGATGTATAAAAAGTATATATTTGTTTACAGCTGGCTGCAATAAAACTGGCACGTTATGGAGAAGACCTGCTGTTCTACCTCTACTACATGAATGGAGGAGATCTCTTACAGCTTTTAGCTGCTGTGGAACTGTAAGCATCACATCACAGTTTTCATATGAATGCAATTGAAAACATTTACACATGCTTTTTAAAAAGTGTCAACAGATTTACTATTAGAATTACAGTACAAAGCAACAGACTACATGCAAATATATGTTTAAAACCATGCAATATTTTGCCACTGTGGTGCAGCTTTAACCGAGATTGGAGGTACCACAAAGAGGAGAGAGTGTGGATTACAAGAGCACCAGGCATGGAACCCACTCTGAAGACCAACACCTATGAGAGGGGGACATACTACTTCTTTGATTGTCTTAACTGGAGGAAAGTAGCTAAGGTATCTTCTGTCACTATTTTTTTTGTTCAGTAATCTATGAACACTATTAAAGGTGCCAAAAAGGGTTCTTGGGAGGGTTGCCAAGAAATTAGTACTTTGTCATTGGTTTAATCTTTCGATTAATAGTTGTTTAAAATTGTTAATTGTAGACAATTTTTGATATGTGCAAATGTAATAGAACCTTTACATTTAAAATAACTTGTAATGAACAATAAGATTCTTTAACCTTTTTTATGTTTACGTGTTTTCAAAGAATTGTAATTAGACCTTTTTCTGTCATGAAGGAGTTTCACCTTGAATATGACAAGCTTGAGGAGCGGCCTCATGTGCCAACCACCTTCAATTACAACCCGGCCCAGCAGGCCTTCTGAAACTGAGTCGCTTGGCGTATGTGAGCTCCAGGAGCAGACCTCAGGGCCAGCCAGCCGGCGTGCCCAACCACAACCTGGTTTTATTCCTCACCTGTCTGGACAAGGACTGTGGGAAGGGGGGGTTGGGGGTCTCCACCTTAAGAACTGAGGGGAGGGTCCCTGCCTTACAAAATTGTGCTGCCCAAAACAACACTCAAAACACTTTCACTGTTTTTAATACCCTCTTGCTTTTCTCTCTTTTCATTTTGAGCACGGGTCTGTGTTTTGTTTACGCCTCAGATCAAAAGCCCATTTGGTCTCTGGCAGGAGAACTGACTTGCAGTACAACAAATACACAGCGGTAAAAACAAAAGGTTACGTTTCGTTTTCCGAAACGTACTGTGCTAGTAAAACAGGACAGACACACAAAATCAATCCAATACATGTGAATACAAAAGGGCGGAAGAAAAATGCAATGTTCATTGTTGCACTATTTAGTAATAAAAGAACACAAAAATTGTTTTGTGCTTTTTTATGTGGAAAAATATTCTTCTCCTGTTTTTGTCTGGAAGGGTGCACACCCTGTTGTTAACATCATGGATTCTCTTCCTTGTCCTTTGTTCTCCTCCAGAACATTCCTTCATTCCGTCATCTTAATCCTGCATCCGATGCGATATCCGGTCAGGTTTTCTCTGCCTCCAATAATTACAAATTCAGAC
This sequence comes from Crenuchus spilurus, assembly GCA_036984385.1. Taxonomy (NCBI): domain Eukaryota; kingdom Metazoa; phylum Chordata; class Actinopteri; order Characiformes; family Crenuchidae; genus Crenuchus; species Crenuchus spilurus. The sequence continues at coordinate 109,375 of BRDA01010760.1, forward strand.
TGTTTTGGTGACCATTGTGGAAACAGCTTGTGGACCATCCTCACCCAGGGGGTTTGTGAGATTACTGAGCTACATTGTTCCAGAAAAACAAAAAACACTTTTCAGTCTTTGTTACGATTTTGTAATAAACGTGTACATTTTTTTAATTTTTTGGACATCACATGAATAAAGATATGTATGTACGAATGTGTATATAATATATATATATAGATAGCTGTATCTATATATATATACATGACGTCTATTTTGGAAAAAGGTAACTATTCTCTGCTCAGCCTCATTTTTAGGAGGTGAGCAGTGGTGGCATTATGTGTTAGAAAAATAAAAAAAAATAAAAACAAAAACAATAGTGTTAATAACGTTGAGCTGCCAGACAGGGCTTCACGTTTGTTACCCTGTGCACTTAAGACCAAGATAAAAAAGGAAGGCCTGACTTTCTCGAACCAAGGACATCCATACCCTGAAACAAGGAGGGTGGAGACATTTCAGTTGCAGCTGTTTGAATAGAAACATTTCATAGGAAAAGGAAAACCGGTACACCGCTAACTAAAGCCTGACCAGTCTTGTATTTTCTGACCACATTTAAAGCTTCTTTCTTTTCTTTGTAATAAAGCAGAATGGCTTTCCTGAACCAGTGTTTGTCTCTCTGTGGGAGGGGTCTGAGGACCACAAGTAAGCAAAAATACACCAATTACTGTAAGGAGGCCTTGTTGTGCAAACCACTAACATCTCCAACAGTATGATGGACACAATGCAGGACGGGGGATGCCCAATCCAGGTCCTTGAGCTTGACCAACCTGGAGAATTCTCACTGTTCAGTTGACCTTGAAAGCCTTCATTAACTTGGATCAAGTGTTTCATTAAGGTTAGAGATAACTCTGGAGGATGGTAGAATCCCTGAACCAGAGTTGGGTACCCATGTTCTAACATATCCAATAACGCAGTACAAAACGGGTGCAGTTCTTGTTCTGGAACTCCAGCTTGCAGAATTTAGCTCAATTTTAACACCTTATCCAGATAATGAAGGCTTCAAGGTCATCTGTGCATCAGGTGTTTCAGGCGTGTTCGATCAGGACTGAGCACCCCTGATTTAGATATAATGAAAAATTTATGAACACAATTCTACATTCATTTTGCCCAAAAGCTGAATCTTTTAGAATGCATTTGTGCGTGGTTGGTTCTGGTGCTTGCTGAACACTTAGTAGAAACATCTGAGACAAGCCTGGGTTCTGTAGTACTCGTCTTTTAAACATGTCACATTTCTCTTGTGTAAAAAACCTATTATGAGTAAAGAGTGACACACTGCACACAATATTGAAAAATCTTTTTAATAAGGTTTATTATTCATAATGCTTAATTGTACAGAAACAATTGATCTTACAAAAGATGAAAAGTGTACAGGGAGCATGATGAAGCAACATTCAACTGGAATGTTTCCAGAACAGTAAATTCTACCAATAAACAACCGTTATGTGCATCACTGCCTGAATACTGCGTATTAAAGGCTTGTGCAATAAGACGCTGCCTCTTCCACAGTGTTTGTGAATTCTGATGCTGATTAAGCCAAGTTTATGATTTATACAAGCTGATATGATTGGGGGGAAAACCTCCCATAACTGCACACATTATATATGGTTCAGGCAGCATAAATATCAGCATTCTTAGAACATAACTGCGCTACATCTCAACCACCAACCTCAATTTTTAAAAAATAATTTATTTCTAGGTTTTTGCCCATTTTTATCCCCTTCCCAATGTAGTGGTAGCCAATTAGCCCATCCCCTCCCCATCACTTTGTAATGTCCCTGACTCTAGGAGGGTGCAGGCAAGCGCAAGCCTCCTCCGTTGCGTGTGATGCAGCCACCGCCTCTTTTCGAACCACCGATACACCGTCACTGGAGAGCCTAACGTGCTCGGAGGAAAGCACACAGGGTCCCCAGCTCTGACTGGACCAATCAGTAGACGCCTGAGCCAGCGGACATTGCAACGGGAAAGTGATAGGGAGAGTGAGAGCGCCATCTACCCGCCCAGAGAGAGCACTGCCAATTTTTGCTATCTTGGGCCCCGGCTGTTGATGGCAAACAACATGACCGGGATTCGAACTCGCGATCCTCGGGTCATAATGGTAGCGTCTTTGCCCGCTGAGCGACTCAGGGCCTACCAACCTCAATTTTAAGGTAAACACATCACCTGGTGCAAATTCTGATCTGAAAGACATGAACGATCTAGAAAACATACAACTAATTAGATTAACAAATATAAATCATCAATTATTCAAATGAATGAATTAATTAAATTGCCATTTTCTTTTTCACAACAAAAGGCTAATTATGACCATATTAAAATATTTATTCAGCCTGTTAATACAGTGGTTAAATAATGACACCTCTCCTCAACCAGTGACAGCTGCCAAACCAGCACACCTGGCAAGTGTAATGGTTCCAAGTTGGGTAAATTCAGAATATTACAGGGAAAAACAACATGACAGATCTCTGGCTTTCAAGGATCACAACATAGACAGTTCCAGTCCAAATTAAGTGCAAGAGATGTACCAAATGTTCTTCTCACATGGTTAGAGATATGTGGCGATTATCTTCTCCCAGGGAATGCAAGACTGTTACCATCCAAAATATGGCACTTTTTTTTTTTTTTTACCTCTTTCTGGATACTTTTTCCATTTACATTTCTTAATATCTCCCAATACTTTCAGTGAGAGCTCTTCTGTAGTTTCACTTGGCACTGGATTCTGTGGAGACCACACCATCAGAGGACACAGCATCTGCTTTAGCAACACCCTCTAAAGATAAAAGCAACAATTAAGGAAATGTTATTAATAAACCTGCCTGCAGAATGGTTTTATCAAAACATTTGTTTTCAAAGATATTATAGCCAGGAGGTGATCAGCTAATTTTACTGTTTTCCTAATTAAGAAAGCACCTCTTCATATTCTTTAAGAAAAGTTCTGATTCTGCTTAGTATTTGACCTAGACAACCAAACATGTAGAAGGTACTTAAAAATAGTATTTACAAGAGTAAATGTATTATTGCAATACTAGTGCATTGCCAAAATGTAGAATATCATGAAAATATTCATTTATGTACATAATTAAATTACAGAATGTAGGTTTTATATGTAAAAGTGACATTTTTGTTTTAATGTTCATACTGTCTGAACATAATTTACTTGAAATTATGAAAATCATCTAATCATTTGCGATTCTGGATTGAAAGGCTAGAAATGTCACTTTATGCATAATGAATATAAACTATGACACTTTATCTTGCTGAATTAAATGATGAATACAAGTGAACTTCACAATATTCTTATTTCTATAGACTGTACTGCTATATCAGCCTAAAGTGGATGTAAACAAAATGTGTAAAGCAAATAAGATCAAACCTTCCAAAATACAGTTTTAGAGACACGTTTAATGTATGTCTGAATTCTGCATTTCTACTAAACAGCAATTTGCCAACCTCTGTCCTTCTTTTCCTGGGTTTCCTCTGCTGCAGTCTTATCAGCCCTGAAGAAGATTCGTGCACTGCTCAGAGAAAAGTAAAGCAGCTCGAACTCCTGTCAGTATACATAAGGCAGACATTATATGTTGGTACTGCAAACCTCACCCATCTCCAAATGATGAGACATGGAGCATATACAGCATGATGCTGCCATACCTGCAGATAGACATCCAGTCTCTTCTGCGTTAAGTTCATGGTCTGCATGAGCTTCTCGTCTTGGTTTGTGGCCTGAACATTCTGCTCTTTCACCACCGCATTCATCTCCTTCATGTATTTCTCTCGGACTGCCTGGAACCAGTGTAATGAGTCAAACTCTTGATACTGATCAAGCAGCTTCAGTATGTAGGCAACACCTTGGAGGAAATGAGAAAATTAAAAAGATGTCCAAGAATCCAACTCTAATACTCGAAATGTGAGCGTAGAAGTAAAATATATGATCGGTACCCATGGCAAAGCCATCATCTGTGAAGGCTGCACCATTTTTGTTCTTTTTGTTCAGCTTCTCCTTGCAGCCGATAGAATGCTCAACAAAATTCACAGTCTGAAACGATAACAAAATATACTGCGTTTAAAACAAAGCTATTAAAAGTTGTTTTAGCATGTTAAAGCATTTGTCCATGTTTGGCACCTGTACTGTCCTATTGTCATCACTTAGAGAAACACATCACTTTGTTTTCAAACTTGTCCACTACAAATACACTGGAAACAGAACCAACATAGTTGATGCTGTACTGTCTGAAAGAATGGGCTAAAATTCATACAATACAATGTGCAGGACTAAGCTACAATGACCAGAAAGTTGCAGTTGTTGATACACAAGGGAGTCACATACTGACAGACATGTCATACTGGATCATTTTCTAATATTCTAATATTCTAAAAATCTAATATTTTTGTCTCATTTGTTCGACTTGGTTCTCTTTATCTACTTTCAGGACTTGTGTGACAGTCTGATGAAGTTTTAGTGCAAATGTATGCAGAAATGTAGAATATTTTAAAGGGTTCACAAACCACAAACCACTGTAACTGGGCTTATTGCAGCCAGTATGTACAAGTACCACTCATGGACAAATACAGAGTCACATAAAAAAAATATGCAGATTAAGTTCATTCTTTAATTCAAAAAAGTAAACAATTTTACATTCTCATGTAAAGTGACATTTCAAGACTTAAAAAAAAAAAAAAAAAAAAAAACCTTGAAAAACATGAAAATAAGAAATCTAGAGTCTCAAATTTAATCTTTGTAAATAACTCTTCACACTCCTGTAATGAATATTCAATATATGACTTTATCCTTAAAAATGTAATTATGAAACCTTTTCACTGTATTCTGATTTTTGGAGCTGCACTAGTACTTGTTAAACACGTTAAAACAAATAACAGTGTTAACACAGTAACTTTGACAGCCCTAATTAATACCTAAAAGTAGATGATAACAAGAAGCAAGGAAAATGTTTTTGACAAACAAACCAGAAAAGAAAAACATCAAAATGGCCTTTTTACCAAAGGAGGAACGATCATGTAGAAGTTCCTCAAGTGCATGTTCTTCACACTGCGGAACTCTGGAGCAAACACTCCCACCAGCATTTTGAAATACTCTGTCCCCTCTGCAGAGTTACTGGTCAGGTCACTAAGGACAGAGTCTAAGAGGCTGAAACAAAATAAATGTACACTGCTTGTATAAGTGCTTTTCCTTTTAATGATCTCACTGTGCCAAAGATATGGTGCTTCAGTACCTGGCTGCCTTCTGTGTCTCATCAGAGAGGCCCTCCTCCTTCACCAGCTCCTCAAAGTTAACAATATCCTCCAAATCGGGAACAAACCTGAAATCATAAGGAAATATTTGCCCCAGCCCATAGTCCTTCTCCCAACATACCTGAACCAATCTATTACTCCAGCACCAGGGTTGGGAATCATCATGTACAACACTGCATGAGCTAATGAGATACTGATCATAGATCAGTATCATAGAGACCCAAAACTCAGTGATATGTTAATCTGAATCTGTAAATAACAGGATTAAATTCCAAATTTCCGTCTAAAATGTGACATTGTTTTACATTCAATGGTGATTGAGAGTTTATGAACACTCCAGAATGTTCTACATTTCTGTATACATTTGACCTAAAGTTCATCAGATTGTCACAAATCCTAAAAGTAGATAAATGAGAAGTGTTACATTTGGAGAAAGGACATCACTGCACTTCAGCATAAAAACCTCACCCCATCTGTGAAACACGGTGGAGGTAGCCTCATGGCTTAGGCCTGATTTGCTGCATCTGGGCCAGAATGGCCATCATTGATAGAACAATGAATTCTGAAATAAACCAACAAATTCTAAAGCAAAATGTCAGGACATCTGTCTGTGAGCTGAATCTCAAGAGAAAGTGGGTCATGCATGTCCCTGAGCACATAAGTCATTCTACCAAAGAATGGCTAAAAAAGAAAGTTTGTGTTTTGGAATGACTAAATCAAAGTCCTGAGCTTCATCAACAGAAATGATGTAAAAGGACCTGAAGCAAGCTGTTCACAGGAGGAAAAAGACCAATATAACAGAGATGAAGCTGTTTTGTATGGAGGAATGCACTAAACATTTCTACATGCTGATGTGCAGGACTGAGCAACAATTACTGTACAAAGGGGATACATCAGATACAGGAAAGTTCACAGAAATGTAATACTAGAGGAAAATCCTCAAATAAATGACCAGTTCTGTTTCGTCTAACAAATTAGACAAGATAGATAAAACTTTATTAATCCATCCATCCAGTCTAATTTGTTTTATTTGACTCTCTGTGATCTACTTTTAAGACAATCTGATCCAACTTAAGCAGAAATATAAAAAAATATTCTAAAGGGTTCTCAAACTTTCAAGCACCACTGTATGTATGCTTATAAAAGTAGATGAACTGCTTCCTCCTTATGCACTTATGCTTAATGTTTCAGTTGATGTGGGAACATGATGCAATGGTCTCAAGAGGATCAAAAATAGAACTGTGGAGTTTAGAAACAGGCGCACCTCCTTCCACTTTGACATGGCCTGTCTACACAACTGTTAAATATTAGGAGAACTTTTTGGTTCCATCACCAATTCTACCTCAGGCATGATTCCACACCTACCTGATAGCACTACTGCAGCAGTGGAGGCCTCCAGAACGGATCATGCGCACATACCCCATTGCATTACCTAAATATAAATGGAGACAGCGGCAAAGTACAGAATAATGCGCAAGAACCAAAAAAAAAAAAAAAACAAACACAAAAAATAAATTTTGGAACAATGCTGGAATTTTAACAATAATTGGAAAAACGCAAGGGGAATACAAGTCTTACCAATCTGACTGATCAGCTGTCTGAACTGGTCGAGGTAGCTCTGACCATCTGGAGTGATGCCTAGCTTCCTGATGCCCCGGTTGAACTTTTCTGCTCTCTCAAAGGGGTACTGTAAACAACCATTACCCAAAGAAACAGGAAACAATATACCACTGCAACAAACACTTACCTACGTTTTTTATAAAAAAGGTCTGCTAGCATATGTCCTACCTTCTGATCAGACTGGTCTTTTGTTTCTCTGAAGAATCGAATGTCTTTGATGAGCCTGGATTTGATGTGCTCGTCATACATAAACTGGCTGAAGATGTAAAACTTCTTCCGCAGGAATTGATACGTGAAGTTCACCTAAACAGAAATGAATGCAAATGTATGCAAAGGTGCACAGGAGGTCTACAGCAATGCCAACTGCAATTTGCTCAGATCACTTCACAGTTGACAGTCAGTCATATCAAAAATTTGAATCAAAAACAAAAACAGCATGATCCTTTGCCTATACAAATAATTCTCAAGCAGAAATCTGCATACGGTGGTGTTCATGATGCCAGTTCCATGGGTGCGTATAGAGTTTGCGATGTGCCGAATATTGATGGTATTCAAATGCTTGTTGTTGCTGGTCTTCTCAATAAAGATCTACAAAATTAAAGCACACAAGTGAGTGCAACTGACCCACAAAGACTGGGAACTAACATGAACAATCCAAATGTATGGTTTCCAAAACAGGACTCACCTGGTTGTTCAGATTGTAGAGATAACGTGAGACAAAAACATGGATGTTCCTCATAATCTCCAGCACATCCAGCCCCTAACAAACATCAATGTGACTTCATGATACAATCATTGTTCATTTGTATGTCAAGTTTAATGATATTTTCATGCTTCATTAGACAGAACAGAACTAAATATAAGCCAACACACCTGTTCCAGAGTCTGGCTGGGCAGATGAGCTTCAGTCATGACCAGGCCATAGCGCTGTGTTGCTAGGTTTCTCATCTCACTATACGTGGCCCAGTCATGGAGAGCCACTGTTGTCAGGTTGTAAAATGTTTTGTCCAGGTAGTGAGTTACGTACGCTGCATAAAGAACAAACATTATTTATTAAATTATTCAAATAATGGACACTCTAAAGCAAACTTTTTTCCTTCCTCTTACTCCATCGTTGGGTTTATGAATAGAATATTCAGATTATAATATTCAAAACACCTTGCAGTGCAAACACAACTCACTCCACAGCTGTGGAAGTTATATGCACAGAACCACCAAAACCCAACTTGCTTTAGAGACATTAATGTGTTACAAAAAGCTCAGAGTTCCACTTACCTTTGATGTCAATGAAGCGGTTGAAGAAGCGGATAGGCTTAAGGGAAAAGAAGTGAGCCAGGTCCTTCATGCCTACTTTGAAAGGGTTCCGGTCATCTAGTTTGAGATGTGTGTGCACAGAAAGCCTCAGGTCCTTCTCAATCTCCTTACATAGCTTGTCCAATAAATGCTAATGAAAAGAAGGGAATATTTAAAGAATGTGCGCCAGTACCCAGTGTGAACTAGGGCTGTCACTATTACTCTGTTACATCCAATTTCTCAACTCAGAAGCACTTTCAGTTAAAAGTTACCTTCTTGATAAATAATCAGCATGATTATAAAAGCATATTTTACATTCACCAGCTGGTATCTGGTATAGTAAGAAATGCAGCCTAATGGCTAAAAATCTCTTTTGAGAATGCTAGAAGTGACTGATTGTTCAGTTAATTATTGTTTGCCTTCTTTAAAAAATCTGTTCAATTACTCTACTACTAGCATAATCAATAGTGACAGCCTCAAGCATCAACCAACATCAAGAACCTACATTCCTGTAGTTCTCAGGCTTTCCTTACCTCATTGAAGACCTCCATGATCTCTTTGTCGTAGCACTCAAGCAGCTGCTCACAGGTGTCCATGTGTTTTGCATGTAACATGGTAGGCACACTGTCTCTGAGAGCACTGAACATATACTGAAGGGCATGTATGGGAGTCAACCAAAAGAAAAATAAGAGAATTGCAGTTAGAAGCAAAGGAAACATTTTCAGACGGAGGTAATGGAATTCAAAGTACTTCAATTTCAGCTGCAGTAGTCTTACATGAATCCTTGCTGCATCCACAGCATTGTCGTACACATCATCCAGATAAATGGGAAAGATTGCACGGTGCCAGTAGAGAAAGCTGCAGTCACACTGTACTTTCACCCTAAAAAGACAATAAGTGCTTAGCGTTTAGTATTAAAAGGCTAAATCTTATGATTCTTGACAAATTTGCTATGTATAGACATCATTCAAACGTATACTGAGACTCACCTCTCTCTTAGTTCACTGATCAGATCCAGCTTCTTGAGGACAAGTTGTAAAGGCAGAAGCTCCTCATCCTTGAAAGTTTTCTGTGAAATAAATTAGGAATACACAACATCTGTGAGCAGTAAACTGCAGTTTTTCAATAAACTGCTAATTCTTACATAGTAGTATGAAGTCCAGTGCATGTCTTTTCTATGCAACAGGTGCCAATGCTAAGTACTTTCACATGCTTATCGAGTATCCTGACCAACTAGTGCCTCTAAAAACAGATCACACAGAGAGAAACGCAGAGGATCACGAGTTTGAATCGCAGTCATGCTGTTTGCCGTCAATAGCCGAGGCCTAAGAGAGCAAAGATTGGCTGTGATCTCTCCCAATCACTTTCAAAATACAATGTCCGCTGGCTCAGGCATCTACTGATTTGTAGCTGGGGATCCTGCGCTTTCCTCTGAGCGCGTTGGGTCCCCATTGATCTACGGTAGTTGGTAAAGAGGCAGTGGCCGCATCACATGCATCAGAGGGGACTTGTGCTTGTCTTCCTAAAGTCAGGGATATTAGAAAGTGATGTGGAGAGTCCTAACGGATGGGATGGGTTACTACTACACTGGAAAGGAAAAAAAATTCAAATACTAGAAAAAAAATTATATATATATATAAAAAAAAAAAGATACTTATGGTAACTTGCTTCTTTCACAACCAAATTGATGATGTTAGTAATATCAGTTTAAACCGAATGGGTAGTTCTCTGTTCATTTTCTTACCATCTGAGTGCCCACGCTGAGCGCTAGAGACACCACCAGTCTTCTCTCTCTGGTACTTGGCCCATTCAGAGTATTCTCAGCCAGAACAAGGGCAGACAGCACATCCAATCTCTGCTCACTGTACTTCTTATCAGAGATTACTCTTTTCTACAGAAGAATACAGAACACTCTTTAAAAATCTCTGTGTGTTTATCATGTGCACATGCAAAAGCCAAACAAATAACATGGCAGGAATATTATGTGATAGAACATGGATATATTTTGGTCCTCAAATAATATGTTTGTTTTAATCATCATAAGACATAAAAACTAGGAGTGCCCAATTTTATCCACAAAGGGCTGGTGTGGCTTTCATTCCAATTTTTGTCTTTAAATGCAGCAAACAGAAGTCTTTACCTTAGCTGTAGCTATAGAAGACAGAGCCTGGGACTGCAACTGCTGAGTTATGTAGGACACAGAGTCTGCCACCACTAGTGAGCGCCGGTGAAATGTGTGCTCTACTGCCTTTTACAAATAAAGAAAGAAAGAAGATCAAATTAGATAATCTAATCGACAAGGATTCGATCATTTTCACTTTTTCAAAAAGGTATTTCAGAATACAGAAGGTCTATGGACCTGCCTTACTAAAACAAATATGAATTACCATCAGAACACCAATTCAGTACATAATGCTTCAGAATGTAGTCTATTCTATGACGGCACAGAAGAAAAGTTCACCTTCAGTAGCTCCACCAGACGACACAAGGCCTTCACAGAAGTCTTGGTCATAGGTCTCTGCATGGACATGTACAGGTTCATGGTTGTTTTTATGATGGTACTGATGCTGTAGGCATATAGGATTCCCTGTAGGAAAGACAAATCAGTACATTAGATAGGGATCAATATATTTATAAAAGCAAACAATGTGTAAAGTCACATGTGTGGCAAAAATGAAACTCCATCAAGATCAAGTTTATCTTGAGATGAATCAGGTTAGAGCAGAAAAGCCAAACAGAAATACAACTGAAAAATAAAGCTGTGCAATCATGTGATTGGGAAAGGAACTGAAAGGAGCAGATTCTTGCAACTGGTTTTGTTGTTAAGCTAGCTGCTAGTTGTTTCTCCTTCTGATCTCGTTCAACACCAGTGCCTGACCTGAAAGAGTGATGTTTCATTTCATAATGTCTCTAAATATTATACTCCTTGATTACAGCAACTGTTTCCTGATATATTAAACACACACACACTTCCCTCTGAACTCAGGAAACAAATATTTATTTTCCCTGTCTTCTATGTTCTGTCTATTTTTAATTTCTTTGGCGCCACCATGTCTACCCAAAAGCTCAGGAACAGTAATGTAGGTGTAACATCATAAATGTTTAGTGTTAGGTGGGAAAAGGAGATGTGGAGCGTTTTAGTTTCTTTTCATGTGATCGCGACACTCAGTGTTCAAACTAGGAATCTCTCTTTTTGTTTTTTTACAACCTGCTTACTAGCGGTCCAACTTTCATTTTATTTAAAAAATACCTCACGGGCTGTTCCAAAATTGGTAACGAGCCCACGGGCCAGACTTTGGACATGCCTGCATTATGCTATAGCTACATGCTGTTCCTTTCTAAAATCACAGTCCTGTTCACCTGCACAAAGACATTGCATCTGTTGCTGAGGTCTTCTTGAAGTTTGTCACTTCTCTGCTCTTTAGACAAGATTGCTTCCATCTTCATCATCCAGGAAGTAACAAACACATAGTAAGACTGCACATCCCTGGAGAAAAGGAAAAAAGTTTTAGATTGACGACAGCATCCAAATATGAGACAAGGCCACAGAGGAAGCATGCTAATAAACATAAAAAAAACAACTTTTACAGCCAGATTACAGCTCATTCAATGCCAACTAACAGAAAACACAAAGCACATCATAATTGATGTAAGAATTATAATCTTCTTCCCTCACTTGGTTAGTGTTTGTGCCTTTTGTTGTAAAAACGTATCTCTGCTGGTACGAATGGACTGGAGACTTTTCTTATCCATCAGCTTGGCTGCTGCTGGGACTTTGTTAATCAGAAAAGTGTCGGGAAACCAGATTATGTTGGCAGTAAGCGTCACTGCAGGGACCTTGAAGAAAAAAAAAACATGCACAGCTCAACATTTAAGTTAAAAAGACTTCTAAGAAAAGAAAGCTCTGCATCTCTGAATATCTTATGTATAAAAACATCATTGAGATAAAGTACAAGGGTGGAATTATTGAATATACAAGAACACGGTATTAAACAACAAACCTTTTTACACACATCCAACAGAGCCTTATACAGTTTCTTGTCAACAGTTCGGAAGATGTGGAAATGCAGGACAAAGAGGCCACAGACACCTGCATATTTATCCCTCTGATCAATCTCTGAAGGCTCTCCTGTGAACACAAATAAACTAGTGATACGCGTCATCTGCACAAGAAAACAAACAATTGTTTTCTTATAAAAATATAATATTTCATTGTCATTTGTTTACTATACAATTACTTCACTATATTAATAATAATACTTTACTATATCAGTATTACCCAGTTATACTGTCACTTGCTTAATATACCACAATTTCCCAGCAAACACAACATTGTTAAAAAGTTGTCTACTTTTCTGCAATGTTGCTACAACACGGTCATCTCGTAAAAAACAGATTTTTTTGTGTGTTGACAGTGTGGTTCAGATTACTACTGCTGTCTGTGTAACACTGCAGGAGTTTTCACACCTGAAAGCCCTGACATGGTCCAAACCAAGGCTTGTGTTTGTTACTTTGTATATATTTGGTCTGGTTAGTTTTGTTTTCTGCATTTTTGGGAGCACACCAAAAACCTTTGTATGATACTCCTACGTCCTGTCATCATCACTTACGTAGGGTGCATCTTCCTACATTTGACACTGATTGGTTTGTAGAAGGACATGTGTCTGACATTGGTGTGTTCAATTCAGCATTTGGTTAATTAGTTCTGCCATCCTGTCAAATCCTTCCTCTCTCATCCTCTCAGAAAATAAGCTGCATGTTTCAGCATTTTTGTGCGTTTTTGCAACGCACTTCTCGCCGACTTCTCACGTTTCCCCAACCAAATTTAGTTTTGTCTCCTCCTCGCTATATATGCTATCACGGCTCATTTTTGCTGCATTTCTGCTTAATTTTCTTCTTCTGTTATTGTTGTTGAACACCTGCATCAACTTTCTGTAATTGGGCCAAAAGCCCATACCTTCTAGAAAAGTGTTTTCACACTGTACACAAACCGGACTATGGTTCAGTAGATCCGGATCGAGACCGCCTCTTTTGGTCTAGACTGTGATTCGTGGCCCCTTAGCATCCTTAGAATCTCCCAGAAAGCAGTCAGTGTTATCACAGCTTTCTAAGCAGTTAAATTCCAACACTGTGCACACCAGAACATCAAGCTGTTCTGAACACTGTCATAATGTAATTTGAATCAATATTAGACTAATGATTATTTCACTACTTGATCTTTAAAAACAAAAAACTACAAACCAAGCTTTGACTCCACATTGGCAAATATGGTGCGAATGTTGTGAGCAAACTCTTCAGCAAAGGCACTGTTTTTAGAGACTGATACACCTTCCCCAGGATTATCAAATCTCTGGTCAACACAAGCCTGTCATAAACACAAAGAAGGAATATTTAAATACACAAATGCTTACACACAGTATGTCATAATGTACACCAGTAGACGTGTGTACATTTTCAAGCACACTAGCTGTTTATTTGGGTAACAGACTGGCTGTGCTGGCTGGCTAGATTTGAGCCAAAGCCAAGAAATATGGGTTACTTTCATGTGGAATCACGTAAGAGCTTAACAATTTTCTCTGCCAAGATAGAATTTAAAGCCTGGGATCTAAAGCTGAATCATGTGACCTGCAGTCAATTCAATTGCTTATAAAATCTGTGCAATCTTCCAGAACGACTTTTTTCACATACAGTAGTATACTAGTGCATCTCACAATATTAGCAAACAGTTAAACATTTGTTTTCATAATTTAATTCAAAATTAAATTCATATTTCAAGACTTTTTTTGTTTTAATGTTGTTACTGTTTGAATACTCAAACTTGAAAGGAAATATTGTAATAATTTAAGATTCTGGATTTCTGATTTCCATGAGCTATAAGCCAAACTGATCAACAAAAAAAGGCTTTAAATGTCACTTTTTGTGTAATGAATATAAAATACGACACCCCCCCCCTCGATATTCTCCCCAATGTGTTTGGTAGCAAATCGACCCACCCATTTGTTGACTCTCCCTATCACTTGTAATGTCCATGACCTTTGGGGGGGTGCAGACTAACACAGGGCTTCTCTGATGCATCCAAAGTCAGCCTCTGCTGCCGATACATCACCGGCAGGCAGCCAACCAACTGCCAGGATCCCCAGTTCTGATGGATCGGCTGACAGACACCTGAGTCAGCCAACATTACAGTGCTGGAGAGAGTGTGCCATCTTAAGTGCCCAGAGACAGCATGGCCAGTTTTTGCTCTCTCAGGCTCTGGCTGCCAATGGCAAGCAGCATGACCGGGATTCAAACTCGCATTCCATGAATCATAGCGGATTATATACATCACTTAACTTTTTCACAATATTCTAAATTTTGATGTGGCGATACAGTTTTCTCATATTTGTGTCAAATTTGAAAAAGTAATACTTGGTCTGCTCATCTGATAAACGCCCAGTTTAGGAAATTATATCATACTGTTTCAGCTGACTATTACCCTTTTTTGTTGACTGAGGCTTATATAACTACCTTATTTTGTATTCTCACTCAGTAACTCTTTTTGTAATATAATTAACATTGTTTGGCTTCTACAGAGAAAAACACATTTGCCTTAATATAAAAATGCACTACACTAACCTGAAAGATCATGCTGTCCAGCAGCTGGCCTTCCAGCTTCAGTAAAAGCTTCTCAAATGGCTTCAGTTTTTCTTCAGGAATAGCAAATTTTGACGGGTTATGGTGGACAGATTTGAGCAGTCTATGAAATCAAAATATGTATTCCTTTAAATGCATAAATCCAAATTATAAACATTAAACATTTGTTCTAATAAACATAAAAATGTAGATAACTTTAGTGTAACAATCAGGACAAAAGGGTTTACATGTCCTTAATCACCTTTTATACATCTTCCAGTGATCTCTCAAAGTGGCATGGTTCTCCATTATCTCATCCAGCGTGATTAGAACCACCAGTAGTTCACCAAGGTGCTCATACACAGTCTGCTCAAGCCATAAAAATCAATTGGTCACATGGAATAAACTGACTTACAAATGAAAACAAACTTTACCCCATAAAAAAATACCTGAAAATGCACTCCAACTGACTCAATGATTTTTGTGGCACCTCTAAAACAAGGCATAAAAGAATAATGAATCACCATCCAGGACACCAGGACAGAAACAGATCATCACAGGATCATCACTGAACACTGTACTGATGCTTAAAAAAATAACAAAAACTTGACAGCACTAATGATCTCACTTGCTGCTGTTGTACAGTGCCGCCAACTGGTGAACCACATTTACCACAACCTCAAAGCAACGAGACACAAAGCAAGACAGCTCCTGTAAAATCAGAGGGAGAAAGACAGCCGAGATATTTTACCCAGCATTTAATATCACTGCAAGTGTACAACACATGCTAATGTTATATACACTACGACAGACCAATTGTATCACCTGCAGGAAAGAGATGAAGCGTCCCATTTGAACCTGACTCTCTCCTTCCACCATACTGGTGTCTGACACTGTCAGTCAGAAAAAAAACCATTCAGATATATTCAAACAATGATGAAAGTGACATATTATCTGGTCCTTAACATCTTGGCTATATGCTGAATTAAAAGCAATCTATATAAGCAATATTTCAGTCCTATTACAAATGTGTACACGTAAGTAAAAGGGAAACGTTATTACCTCCTTCACCATAGTACAGCAAACCATTGTAGAATTTTGTCTCAGCCTGAATGTGCAAGAATATCACCAAATTATCAAAATATTTATGATAAAGCATTAAGTTATACCTTTTACAATTCAGTATTTTTCTGGATGTAATATTGAAATAATAGCTCTGCATACATACAAAACAAAAAAGAATTGGAACATACCTCATATTTCAGTTTCTTGACTTCACTGCAGAGAGCTGCATAAACCGTAATGACTTTATTAAGGACCTAAGTAATAAACAAAAACAACAGCTTGCAATATTACTCACAGAAAACAGTATTATATGAAATCAGTCATACACAAACCTATATATTAAGTTGTTTGTGTACGAGTTCAATTGTGAAGTGGAGAGTCCAGAAAACAGATTTTAAGCTGCAATTTTTTTCTAGTGGTCACTAAACATGTCACCCCCAAGGCGGCTTCAATATCTGTGACATCTGACAAGGCCCAATAGTCTATATTGTTGTAGCAGAGTGCAAAACAATCATCATGGGCAAAAAACGTGATTTGACCAAGGGCATGATAATAACATACTGGAAAAAGGGTGGCAGCATCACAGAAACCACTACCTTTGGGCAACGTTCTAGAGCTGCTGTAGTGAAGAACTACTGAGAACAGACTTCTCATACATTGAGTGCCTCCAAACAGCATAACAGTTGTGCCCTGTGTATCCTGACCCCGACCCTGCATCAAACTCTACTCCTGTTTCTGTAGGTCCCAGAGAAAAATGCAAAGAACCCTGCATAGTTTTTTGTTCAATTAACCATTTAACTGTGACTCATGACACAGTGACCTACCTTGTTTTCTGTTTTGATCAACTCCAAAAGTGAAGATTGTTCATAAGGAAGGAGCTGTAACAAGACAAAACAAGATAACATTTGTGCCCTAGAGAAGTATAACACTTAGTTAGAACATCAAGTTGATATTCAAAAGCTAAGCACCTTCAAACCTATTGGATCCAGAGTGAAATCCCAAACATCTCCAATGGAGTCATCCAAAGCTTCCTCGATAGCTTTGAGCTGGGAAGTATAGTCCTCCAAGAATTTACGATAGTTTTTTAGCTGCACTTCAGTATGAATTTCTACAATATGAGGAATATTGGTCATTCACCAACTAACACAATCACTCATCTATCAGCAGTCAACTGCAATTAAACATTCTGGACAGTTTCTAAAGTAGTGCCATCAACTTGGCTCAGCTCAGCTTAAATTCTGTCCTAGGCACTGGCAGTTCAGCCTCATTTTAAGGACATTACAGTTTTTACATGACCATACCAGAATATTATGACCAACAGTGGTTTGAAATGAACTTGGCATGGGATGTCACAGATGCCACGTTATGGGGTTTAATGCATGTATAAATAAGCGAGCACACCAGTCAGTTGTAGCAGAGTACAAAATGTTCATCAGGGGTTCAGAACACATTTTGATTGATGTTTAAAAGGGCATAATTATAGGGTACCGGGTGAAGGGTGATAACATCTTGAAAACTTCATGGCATGTTCTAGAGCTAGTGAAGATGTACTGAGAATGGACTTGTACACTGCTCAAAAAAATAAAGGGAACACTTAAACAACACAATGTAACTCCAAGTCAACCACACTTCTGTGAAACCAACCTGTCCAGTTAGGAAGCAACACTGATTGTGAATCAATTTTACCTGCTGTTGTGCAAACAAAACATCCAGCAGGTAGAAAGGAGAGGCAATTAGCAAAACAACCCCTATAAAGTAGTGGTTCTGCAGGTGGTGACCAC
>BRDA01010762.1:0-68151 GCA_036984385.1 Crenuchus spilurus
TAAAATATTAGATGTTGGCACCTCCACATCATTGCATTCAGTTTTTATTCACAATTTGTTTAGTGTCCCAACTTTTTTGGAATCCGGTTTGTTGATTTAATCTATGGATTATGAGTTAGATGCTATATTAAGTTTAAGATTTTTCTGTATGTTTAGAAGTCCAGAATGAAAAGAACTTGACCTCCCATTTTTAAACTCTTGGTGCAGTGAAACACACTAGGGGACATTGAGCACATGCTCCCAAAGCAGTGGGCATCCAGCAAACAGTTGGTAGTTAGGTGCCTTGTTTTGTTCTGCTTTGGGATCAAAGTAGCAACCTTCTGGTCACAAGACCAGATCCCTATTCACCATACGATGGCTATGATTATAATAAATTATGCTCTATTCCACTAACAAACATAAATGTGTCACAGATTATGCTGAACGTTTGGAATTTGCCTTTTGCTTGTTTTAATAATATATAACTAAGCAATATGTATTATTGAAAAATGAGACAAAAAATATAACTCAATGAAGTAAGTAATGATTAATAATAGCATAATATACTCATTGGTTTGTAACATTGGTGCAAAAAGCAGGGTCAGGGAAACTAGCATCGACAAATGCTCAAATGTCAAAATGAACTCCAGGACACCTGAGAAGATTGCAGACAGATTACAGCATGAGCCCGAGGTATTACTTTTTTATCACGGTGGAAACTGGACAATTGGAACAGTGCCAGCATCACGGTAGCAGGTCATCTGCCCAGTGCATTAAGACGTGAGAGTTCAAACTGGGGTGGCAGACAGGCCAGTGATGAGGATTGAGGAACATGCAGAGCATGGCAAAGGTCTACCTGATGTCCTGAGTGATTAAAAAGGGGAAGAGGAAGAAAGCAGCAGGTGGAGGAATGAGAGAGGAGAGTGAAAGTCTATGTCTACCTGACCACTGCTATCCTCAGCCTGAATGTACAAGTATAAACTCCATCAACTATGGCAGCACAATATAACTTGCTACTGGATGGAGCTCCATCCACATTGCCACTGCTCCACAGCTCAGTGCTGGGGGGCTTTATACCCCTCTCTCCAACGCCTGACATTTGGTTTAGCGCATATAGGTTTTTTACTCATGTTCTATTGGCAGTACTTCTCTACAGGGACTAGACAAGCTGTATGTGCATGTGTACATCTGTGTCAGCAATGAGTGAAAACGTTGAATGCATTCATTAGACGGTGTGTCTACAAATATTTGGACATATAATGTGTCTTGCAGTTACAATACCAACCAAAATAACCCCAACATGTACTTTTATGCATATGATATACCAACTCCAGCTAGATTCAAACTGGGGTGGGACTGTTATTCCTTTTCACAGGCCAAATATAAAGATTAGGCTGCCCCCCTCGAGTGACAGAGGATTAAACTCTAATTCAGAGCATTACCATAGGAGGGACTGTGCAGCACCAGTGCTGAGACCATGGTGCACAAAACTCAACCACACGTAGGCGCAAACATGCAGTAACAGACGGCCTCCCCATTTTAACAACCCCCTCCTCCCCTTGATTAAGAAGATTTGTGGTTAGGACAGCTGGGCTAGACAGAGCATGACAGAAACCAGCCTTCTTTAGCACACAGTCAGGTACAGCACTCTTAACCACCAGGAAATACAGTACCTGTATGCTAACATCTACAACAGTCCATACCTAATGACTTTTTCAAGTGGCACTTTAATGGAGCACTTCATTAAGAACAAGAAGCAAGGCATGCAGAGTATGCAGTTGTGAAACTTACAACGTAATGACTTATTACCATTGCAAATTAGCCAAACACATTTTACTACTCTAAGAAATATGCAGGATAACAGCAGAAGACAGCTATGAGAGAACTACAGCACAGGTCAAAAGTACGGAATCACTCATTACAGAAGCAGTTATTTTATGCACAACAATAACTTATACTCTGCTAATCTAAATACAATAATATAAGTGCTGAAAGGTACATTTAGATACCAAGATATTTTGAAATACAAGACATAACCTTGCTACAACATTGCAAGAACATAGACAAGGTTGTTACAATGTCTTTGAAAAAAAAGGCTTTAAATATTTTAAATGTTTCTAGTTATTTTGTATTTTCTATCTGCACCAAAGTTGTGTTTACAATTGTGTATAAAAGATTGTCCAATGACATACTGATTTTGTAAATAAAAATCAAAAACAAGCTTCCCATTTCAGTACATAGTGTTAAATATTGTTACATACAAATTTTGTGCCACATTTTTTGCTCAGGCCATATTTGATGTATTATTCACATTAGAATTATTTAATAGTTTTTATCTGCAATATTTTATGTTTTATTTACAGAAATAATTTGTTTAATTTGGATTCATATTTATGCTTTGTTTACAGAAATTTACTTTGCTGTAGATACAAAAAATGTTTAAAAAAATGTTTATTGTCGATGATCTT
This sequence comes from Crenuchus spilurus, assembly GCA_036984385.1. Taxonomy (NCBI): domain Eukaryota; kingdom Metazoa; phylum Chordata; class Actinopteri; order Characiformes; family Crenuchidae; genus Crenuchus; species Crenuchus spilurus. The sequence goes on from BRDA01010762.1 coordinate 2,448, forward strand.
TAAATCTTGACTGGAATATTGCAGAAAAATGTTCATCTCAAACTATATTATTCTCAAATTACATCTAAAAATACCTTTTATCATCTAGATTAATACTGATTATACTGTATTGTATAGGTTTAATATTTTGTAATTACACAAAAGTGTTACATTAATTGTGTGGAGATTTTTATGTGTTTTTGGTAGAAAATTTATTCATTTATTTTCACTTTGAAAACCATCAGAACATGTAATTGATTTAAATTTTTGCTTGTTTGTGATTAAAAAAAAAGTACAATCTGTGATTTCAAGTTTTCAGTTGCAGCATATTAACATACAAAACCATACATAATGCACATACTTGACCATAAGTTGATGGACAATGAGTGATGTCCACCCTCATTATCTCTGTTGGTCCTGCCTTACACATGTCGTTTAAATGTCTGTATGTATTAATTAGCGACAAGGCTGCCCTCACTAACTCCCTTTCAGATTAATGGATGCCTGAGTGACCCCTGACACTAAACATTTGTTTTAGCAGATCAAGGGGCTTAGCCGGGTCCTACACACTTCCTCTAAAGCCTCATTTGACTAGGCTTAGAAAGCTCTGGAATGGTTTTCGTAATGGTTCTTGATTTTCACTGAAAGTGGAGCGTTTACTTTGATGTAATAATGATGAAGTGCAAGATGTGTTCAGTTATGTTTAATGGCTTCAGTAACATTAACATTGCATAACATTGCAGAGACTGCTTAACTACAGCAGACACTGGGTGGCTAAGCCTTCACAACAATCCAATAAGCAAAAGGGATTTTAGCAAATTGAGTTTGATACCAGTGATTGCTGTACTAGTATTATAAACCCTCTGGCCTCTCCATAAGATACACATACCTTCTATCTACACTCACTGTCCATTTTGTCTACTTAACATACAGCTTCTACAGTTACAGACTGTAGCTCATCTGTTTCTCTGTATATTTTGTTAGTCTCCTTTCACCTGTTCTTCAATTATCAGGACCCCCACAGAATAGATATTATTTGGGTGGTGTATCATTCTCAGCACTACAGTGACATTGACATGGTACTGGTGTTAGTATTTGTTATACTGGATCAGACACAGCAGAGCTGCTGGAGTCCAATCACTGACAACTCTATTTGGCACACCATGTTGGTCAATCCTGTATGCGTAAAGTCAGAGATAGCAGCTCATCTGTTGTTGCAGTTTGTGCTGATCACCCTCTGGTCCTTAATTGGTGGTCATAAGACATTGTTGGCAGGACACTTTTGGTTGGTGTGTTATTTTCACTGTCAGTGTCACTACAGATTTGATGCATGAGCTACAAGGTCAGAGCTGATCTTATGGCAACTTCAATGCAGGTCATATAATCACCATATGTGATGGTTTCATGGTGTTACCTCAGCTAGCGTGAACTGGAAGAGAAGACTACATTGCAACAGATTCTTTTCAGCATCTCGCCTAAAATATTAACTGTGAAGCCTAATTCATGAAATGATTGCCAACAAACTTGATTTATTTGAAACTACCATGTTTAATTTACTTGCTTTTTTCAATTACTTTGACTTATATTTAATTTCAGACAGCATAAACTCAAGATATGTAATGTATTGTTTGGTCAAATTCATTTAATTTGTCAACAGACATCTATTCTAGGATGAGGCCTAGGAGTGAGGTTAAATAAAAGTGGTGTCACACTGATGTTGGTACAAAAACAGTATCCACGATAACTGAGTCTTTGAGGAGCAAAGATTGGCAGAGGATCTCCAGTTTGTCAACTAATGTGAGAGAAAATGATTGAACTGTTTAAAGCAATGTCTGTGAAAGAAAGACCATACAGTACATAATATCATTAAACAATTTAAGGAATTTGTAGGAATTTCAGTACATAAAGGGGACAAATCAGATGACACAGCATCAAGAACTGTCATTAATCAATAGCTGATATAACCACATGGGCACTGAATTACTTTGACAAATCTTTATAAAACACTACAATACCTTATTTTCACAAATGCCACTTAACTTTATTGTTCAAACAAACTTTATGTTAATCCTGTCCTGAAGCAGCGTTGACTTCCCTGGGATTGGAGGCATCTGGGATGGACCATCTCAAAGTGCAAAATGTGTCCTGTGGTCAGAATCAGTATTCCAGACCTTTTTTTGAGAGAAATGGATGTCCTGTGCTGCAGAGCAAAGATAAAAAGATAATCCAGACTGTTATCAACAATCCCAAAATCCAGGATCTGTCATGATATAGTTTTGTGTCAGTTCTCATAACAAAAGCCATGTACACTTCTGAAAAGTACACTGAGATTTTAGAGCAACATATGTTGCCTTCAAGATGATATCTTTTCCAGGGACATTCATGTATTTTTCAAGACGACAATGCAAAACCACATGCTGCACACATTACAAAGGCCTGGCTTTGGAAGAAGTAGGTACATGTACTGGACTAGTTTGCCTGCAGTCCTGACCTGTCCCCAATGGAAAATGTGTGGAGAATTTTGAAGTTAAAAGAAACAACCATGTACTGTTGCACACTTTAAAACATGTTTGCAGGAAGTATGGGGCAAAGTAACACCTGAAACACTTAAATGCTTGGTGTCTTTGGTGTCAAAATGTGTTGTGTGAGTAGGAGAAAGAATGGTAATATTGCAAAGTGGTAAATACTTTACCATTCCAGCTTTTAGTTGGTTAGTTTAGTTAGTTTAGTGTTTCAGGCCTGAAATGCAGGACTGGATGTTATATTATATATTAATAAATTAAATGAATGCTCCAGAACTACAGTTCCCAGAAGTTCTGAAACTTTTCTGAACTTACGTGACTTATTTCTCCCAGTTGTCTCTCATTGAGACACTGATTCACAGGATGACTTCAGCCAAGCCTGGACATTACTTCATTGCTTGATATTGTCATTACTTAGCCTTCCATCTTCTGCCTTTCAAAGGTGCCTTTGCCTTTGTCCTGGTAGTTTTAGCCTGTGTAGCCTGTATAGAGTCCTAGCCTGTGTAGCCTGTATAGAGTCCTAGCCTGTGTAGCTTGTATAGCGTCCTACCCTGTGGAGCTTGCATTCTCTTATGTGTGATGGTGTTTTACGGCCACATTACAAAAAAAACCAAAAAAAAACAGTTGATTTCAAAAATAAAGTCATAATATTTCAAGAATACAATCATAATATCTTGAGAAAAAAGTGCCATTACAGTCAGGAAAGTTACGTTATTATGGCCAAAGAGCTTGCAAAGTGATGAGACATTGAGGATTTGGTAAAGTTATATTTTCATATTGGAATTATCAATAAAGAAATATGCAAACTACAGGGCTCCTTCAGGATCGATCATCTCGATTATCATTCTCACCGTCTCTTGTGAAACTGCATGCCCTTTTTGAATGACTTTTAGATGTAACCACAGTTAGACCAGTAGTCACTGACAGCATTTCCCATACTGTCCTAACCTTTTCTGACAGCTAACTTTTTAATGTTATATTTTTAACAATGAACTTTTTGGAGGGACACTTGAACATCTCAGTAGTTTCTCCTAGACAAGAATAAAATCAGATGGAAACACAAAGGGGTCTCCTGCTGCTCCAGTTCTTCACCAGAGAAAAAGGACCTCATTAATCTCATGTGTCTCCTCTTGAGTTTTAGTAGGGATCTCAACAAAGATTCTCAATGTGCTCAAATTTACTCAGACTGGAATCTCAATATAAACTCAACAATTGCTCATCCATGACTAAGAGCCTTTGATTAAGTTTTGATACCATAAACATATTATGATGTGTATCTTGGCCTGAAGTATCTGATGTCTCCTTGATTCGTGCTATTTCTGCTAAAGAATATTAGGAGAATTTCCATTAAGTCTCCTGAACCATCAAATCGCACTGTTTCAGTAATAACCTTTTACTGTGGGTGTTTTCCTCTTACTGACAGCATGAAAGTTCTATGCCAGTTAAGATCTTCTGTCCTAGGCCTGTAAACCCAAGCCAAGAACCATTTAGGAACTTTTTTATCTATGACTTGTTGTTGGGTGCTTATAGACAAAATGAGACTTGAAAAAAAGTTATTTTTAGTGTGTTGTCAGTGTCTCTGTACATTTAAATTTATACAAAAATAATTGTCAAACTACAGCTTTTTTTTGCAGATTTTTGCTCATGATTTGTGTAAATGCAAAAAAAGAAAAACCTGTCAGATATCAAATATATTTCACAGATATGAACTGTTTCCTTGAGTGATAGAAAAACCATTTTTCTTTCCTCTAAGAACCTTTTAAATATGTTTGTTTGTTTTTTTAAAAGAATATTGCATATTGTAAATGAGCTGTATGAATATGACAAAAATATTTGTAATAAAGGTTCCAGAAATAAACATGGCGAAAACTTGGTAAAGAACTATGTTTGTTCTTCAGACCTTTAACATGTTATTCGCACACTTATGCATCTCAATTACAGAATATTTACAGAACCAGTCACTTAAAGGTTTAACAATGAACCAAAAAATGGTTCTTCTATGAAATAACCCTTTAGAGGAACCCTTTTTAAAGAGTGCAAATAAAACTAAAGACCTTTATCAACACTGTCCAAAAATACATGTATCTCAAATAACTTTTCACAACAAGAGAAGCCAAAAACTTTCTCTGTTCTTAATGTAAGTTAATGTAAACAGATTCTATGGTGATCAATTTTGGAGTATTTCTTGTGGTCTATTCATCTTGAAATGTTTACATTATGTAAAGGCCAGGTACTTTGTTCAAACAATATGGGAAAATAAAAATAGAAAAAATGAGATAGATGATTTTTATATGAAAGCAGTGATATTTGGTGTCACATAAAAAATTAAAATGGTGAAAATGTAAATTTTTGTTAATTAAATTAAAAAATATGCACTGTCATGTTTTATATTCATAACGTGTAAAGCAAAAATATTAATAAGTTTTTTTATTATACTGTTGATCAGTATGGTTTGTACTTCAAGTTTGGGTAAATTACATTTTAAATTCTTGAAATATATCACTTTATGCAATGAATATATATTTTTTGACAATTTACCTTTCTGAAGTAAATTATGAGCACAAATGAGCTTTTTCATATTTTGGAGATGCACTAGCACATGGTTTGCATATGACAGTTACGATCTACAGTCACAAATAGAATTAATGAAGAAGTTTCAAAAGACCCTGAGACGGGGCTTATTTTTCACAGCAGATGAAAAGAAGGGCAACAATGAGGACATCAATCAGCATTATTCACTACGGCCACACTGTCAGGCTCTTTGTAAAGAAGAACAAAATCTGGCAATGGCCAGTGACCAGTTGGCTCAATCTGGTTAATGTTTCTGGGGAAAAAGAGACAAAATCACTTTTTATGGCAGTAAAACACTTGACATTATTATTGAAACTGTGCAGCAGTTACACAAGAGACCTAAATAATATACAAGACCTTTTAGAGGCTGGCCTTTCCTAACTCCTTGTTTGAAATGCTGTGATATTTCAGTTATATGCTAGCCTGCTGGTAATGCCTTTGATTTCTTACTAGGGTTTTAAGAGCATCTAGGTCACTTGAAGCTTTTTGAATATAAACCAAACAAGCAAAAAGATTATGGGATGCCCCTGAATCTGAATGAAAGAAATATTATATATATATATATATACATTCTCAGTACACCTTTACTACGGCAGCTCTAGAATATTTCACAAAGTTAGTGTTTTCTTAGATGACACCACCTTTCACCCAGTACCCTATTATTATGCTCTTTTGGACATCAGTCAAATCACATCTTTTACCCATGACGATTGTTTTGCACTCTGCTACAACAGACCGATGTGATCAATTATTTATACATACAGCTAACCCTGTGGTATATTTTTACTTAAAGATTTCTCTATACAGTTACTTACATTCAGATGTAGTTGATCAACCAAGTCATGTTTGGAGTCCAGATGTAGCACTGGAGATGTACCCAAAAAACACCCAATAGTCATAAAAATAGTGCAGTCATTCTTTGTGAAAAGACGTCTCTCAAGCTACTCAAATTCCATCCACATCTTATTCACAGACTAGTCAGTATTTTACAGTATGACTGTAAAATTAATTCACAGTGAACTATGAAAATTAATACATTTCACTGCTACAGGCATCCATGACAGACAGCATGAGTTTTTATTCATTTTTCAAGCTCACAGAAAGTCATACTGGGTCCTAAACACATTGAATAGACTTGAGTGCAGTTTGAGAGACATTTTGGTGGTGTTTTAACACAAATGGCTGGGCTTGTGTAGGTGACTATTGAGTGTTTGTTAGCATCATTATCCTCACATCTCTTGTTTTAAACTAGAGACATAGACATCTTGAATGGTCAACTACATCTAGTGTAGGAAACTGAGTAAATAAGATTTCTGGGTGAACTGTTGCTTTAAAAATGCCAAGAGTCTATGCAGTACATCTGCAATATGTGCTCATCCTGATTTATCCAATTTAAAGTTTTCCACAGCAGTGGTTCTCAAACTCTATTGCGTAACTTCTCTGGAGGGTGGCATACCAGCACTAAGCAGATAATTGTGCAAAAACAATAGCACAGAAACACCCTCCCATGTTTTCCTCCTCTTGCACTTTTGACCGAGACCGTTAGTCCATGCTTAGCAGCTTATCAGTAGCGACAGCACAGTTGTAGCTGCCTACACCAAGCCTTCTGCCTGCCCAAGGTGACATGGACCCTGCTGATTTGGGATGTGCTGTGGGCCGCAGGCCGTGACAAATCCTGCCCATCTTTCCATTATGCTGGAGTCTAGGTCTATAGACTTTCTTTTTATATGACTAATTCTCCCAGCTTTGAAGCTCTGTGGAGGTGGCCTAGATTGACCTGTAAGTGGACCACTCTACCTCACAGAGCCTTTGAATAGGGATGAAATCAGGGCAACATTAGGTTAGAGTGCCTCAACCTTGCCTAGTGGAGATTAAAAGTACTTGGAATTCTTGTAAAGCATGTCATAATCTCCTAAAATAAATAAATGTTCATAAAAAATATCCATAAACATAAATATTCCTCAACTATACATTGGTTTATCACAGGGATCTTCAAATCGAGTCCTGGATGGGAGAGAGACCACGATGATCTTCTCAGCCACCCTTACTATATGCTGAACAATCTTGTGGTCAGGTGCAGTGAAATCCCCCAAACCACACAGTAATGCAGGTGCTCAGGATGAACTCAATGGTTCCTCTGTAGAAGGTGGTGAGTTTGGGGGTGGCATTTGAGCTTTCTTCAGTCTTCATAGAAAGTAGAAATACTCTTTGGTTTTCTTACTTTTGTAGATGGTTTTGAAGGACCAGGTAAGTTTCTTCATCAGCTGAACACCAAGGAATTTGGTGCTCCTGACAATCTCCACGGAGGAGCCGTCAGTAGTGGAGAGTGGTCTCTCTGTGTTCTTCCAAGTCAACAACCATCTCTTTAGTTTTATCAATATTCAGAGACAGGTTATTGACTCTTCACCAGTCCTTTAATCATTCCCCCTCCTCTCTGTAAGCTGACTGATGAGACCCACCACAGTCGTGTCATCTGCAAACTTGATGATGTGATTGGAGCTGTGCATTGCTACACAGTCATGAGTCAGTAACATAAACAACAGTGGACTGAGCACACAGCCCTGAAGAGCTCCAGTGCTCAGTGTGGTGGTGCTGAAGGTGTTTGTACACAATATATCCATTTAACTTTGACATTGTTTTAGGAAAATGCTTCAATTGTTGTAGAAACTTGACATCATGTAGAGGTTTTTTATACCTCAAGAAGATCCTTCACCTTTGAACTATTTTAAAAAGTAGCTTTTCTTTAAAAAACAATTCATTCAGAGATTCTTTTGAATTAAGACATTTTCTATGACATGAATATTGTATCGTGGTATAGAAATGTTACATTATGTGAAAGTTTTTTTTTATATTTGAAAATTGTTTTTTCAGAATCACAACTCATTTACAAATATGAATGTTAAAAGACTTTTGAGAACCAAATGAGGTTCTTCAATGCCTTCTGCAGCAAAAAAGTGGTATACATACATGTTGCTCTTTGTGATAAATGTATAGGCTCTGTGAGGTTGAAAAAGATCATAAACAGATCATATACAGTTTTGGGTACCATTTAGAAATAATTATGATTATGAATTATAAAGGTTCTTTGAAAAAACATATATACAAATTTATGAAGAGAAGATAAACATATAAGAACTAGAGTTGCATGAAGTATCGAAACTTTTCAATACTTAATTTTTTACAATTCTAGACTCCAACTTTCAATACTTTTAACATCATATTTTGCTGCAATTGCTGTCTTTTGAAATATTGAATTTCACCAATACTGCTCAGTACCTTCAATAGTAGAATGAAAAATGTGTTAATTGTGATTCTTAATAAGTACTAGCAACTGCACTAATTAAAAGTATCAAAAGTATAGTAATTATTTAATTTTGGCAATCAAATTGAACTCTAACTTTCAATTCTTTAAAAAATAGATGCACTATTGTAAAAATTACTTGCCACATTTTTACTGTATTTTACTGTATATTGCTGTATTTTATGCTATTGTACTGTATTTAATTGACAACTGAAGAGTTCTGTATATTACAGAAATTACATTTTTAAAGAACAGACATGTTAACAGTAAAAATGTAAAAATATTCTATAAAAAAAACAAGTGACGAATGTTTTAAATTCATAGCCAGAGTATCAATTTGGCATTGAATATTATGATACTGCACTTGGTATCATATCAGAATATATAATCACTGCTACTTTATTATACAGGACAAAACTTTAACTTGTGTAGAACATTGGTATAAAACTTCTATATTATGAAGTTTTTAATATTATTTAAAAGTTTTTCACACTTGCAGACACTGCATTAAGAACAGAAAGTATCCACTGAGATAATTTAATACACTCTATTATATACAGTATATATACTGTATATACATACTACACACACACACACACACACACACACACACACACATATATATATATATACACAGAGGTAACTGAGATTCTACTATCTTCTGGATAAGCAGACAGAATCTTACAAATGTCTGTAGGAAAACTTTAGCTCTATAGAACCTTTGGTAAGCATGTAATTCTTATCATGAGGTGATTCATCTGCCTTTGCTGGGTCAAATGTATTTCAGAGATGCATGCAATGATGCTGCAAGCCTCTCTGTTCTCACACTAACAGAGAGATGCTCCTGCGATGCTTAATTTTTCAGAGCCCGCTCCCCTCCCTCCTGTCTCCGTTGATGTCTGAGGACAAAGCCACTGCTGTGATCCTTTAGCTTGTCAGCTTCAAACTCGTGAGTTCAAATGGGAAGAGGCGATTCCTGCTGGCTGGTGTGTTCCTCCTCCAGCGTCTGGTGAATGAGTGCAGGCTTTGAAGAGCGTGGGAGGTGTCGAGAGGGCAAGGCACGGGAATATGTAGCATCATCGCTCAGATGAAAGAGAAGGAGCACCACTGCTCAACTGCAGGCTCCTTCAGACTGTGTTTTGAAAAAGCACCTCATGAGTGGGAGCACTGTTTCTGGATCAGTTCTAATTTTTAATGCATTGGAGTCTTCAAATCAGTGTGGTTAAGGGAAACCCTTCAGCATGTTTGTCTTGGGAATAAAATGCACTCAACTACCATCCTCTGTTTTTTACTCCATTTGTTTGCTGTCTTTCCATTCAGTCTAGCCATACATGGCAAAATAGAATATTGTGAAAAGGTTCATTTGGTTTAATAATTCAAAGGTAAACTGTTATATATTTTATATGCATTACATAATATGACATATTTCAAAACATTTTTAATGTTTAAATGAGAAATTCAGTCAAATATTTCATTTGGCCTTTGAGTAAATTACTATTCAAATATATACATATCATGTATATCCCCATACCATGTATACCTGAGATATCAGAAGTGCCTTACCTGAGTTAAGGAGAAGAAGAACAGGACTGTTGCTCCAAAGTCCTCTTTACAGAATAAAGTAAATGTACATTTAATTTGTACATCAAGCTCCTAGAGTCTGGAGGAAGAGTGTAGAGACACACTATCCAAGGTGTCTGATGTCCAGTGTGACGTTTCTGCAGTCTGTGATGGGTTGAGGTTCCATGTTATCTGCTGGTGTTGGTCCACTGTGTTTAGCCCAAAGTCAACACATCATCTACCAGGAGACTTTAGAGCACTTCATGCTTCCATCTGCTGATGAGCTTTATGGAGATGCTGTTTTCCTTTTCCAGCAGAACTTAGAACCTGTCCAGAGTGCCATATTAATACCAAATGTTTGACTGACATTGATATTATTGTGCTTAATTCATGAGCTATAAGCCATAACAATCAACTTTAATACAAAAAAAGCTTTAAATATGTCAGTTTATGTGTAATGAATATAAAATATTTGACAGCTTTTTGAATTAAACGTTTTCACTGCATTTTTGTTTTTGATGTATGACTGTATGTACTTGTATTAAGATTACAAACATCATAAATGGATGAAATCTGTTTCTCATACTGTATATTCTAATGTGCTCTTATAACAACTGACCACAAAAGGCTTTCAAACTGCAGCTGGATGACTTTGATAGCTTTGGACCATCTATCTTTCTATGATCATATAAATCATCCTATCACACATGAAGTGTTCTAAATTCTTGACCAGGCACCCCAAACCATCACAAACGATGGAAACTTCACACTGGACTTGGATTAGGAGCTGCAGACTTTAGGACATTGATTTTCAAATGAAATGTACAATTCATTTTACATTTGAGCAATAGTCCAGTTATTTTTCTACCTAGCCCAGGTCATTTCTGACATCTCTGGTTCAGGAAAATCAGATGTAGCTGGAGAGATACTCTGTATTTATACTGTTTGAATAGTCATTTTAAACTCAGATTTCTGAATGTAATGAGCTGTATCAGCATAGATTAAAGCTAGAAGGTGGTTTGATCAAAATGCGGTTTACATAACTTAATGTAAGACACTACAGAGGTTGACACGGTGGTTTTTCGACTAACCTCAAATGTTTTGACCTAATGTGGATGTATTCTCCACAGTCAAAACAGCCACTTCAACCTGACAGCCTTTTCTCCGCCTCGTCTGACAGCTCGGCTCATTATTTGATATTTTTCCCACCTGAGTTCAGACAAACCCGCCCACACGCGCTGGAATTGTTCTTAATGTTAAAGAGTCCGCCAATCGGATGAAGCGGCTGGACTCTACTAGCCAATCCCAGCGCCGGAGGTGGGGCTTGTCGGAAAACGGGTGCGGAAGAAACATCACAAGGCGAGCTCTCGAGCTGCTCTGTTCGCTCCACTCAGTCACCGTCAGCCCCAGCGTTCAAATGCGCGTGCATTTCCACACAGTTCTCTTCAGAAACGCTCATGTCTGCGATAACACTTCACACGGGGAGGATTCAGTACTGAACCTGCGTCTCAGTACAGTCATTTCGACACGAATTTGAAACATTTTTGTCCTGTCCCCTCAGCCCTTTTAACGAGTATGCTTTCGCGGTGGAGTTACATCAAAGCAGTCTGTGTAAAAGTATGGATTTTGCTCTTCAGCCTGGCAGTGTTGGGGACGCTGGGCATTCCCAGCAACGAAGGTAAGAAACAACGTCTATTTTGTGTTTATTTGCACTTCACAGAGGCTGGAAGGTATTAAAGCATATAGTTTATCTGAAGCACATTTGTGTGCAGTAGTTTCAGCTATGTGTCACTTCAGCTACAAGAAATGACTGACAAATTTAAAAAAAGTACTATTACAGCTTCATTTAACATTGCCAGTCACACAATAACATGACTGTCATATCTTATCTCTAAACTGATAAGCAGGAGTCACGTTGTAATAAAGAAAACGCCATAAATGTAAACAGCTAGCCTGAGGAACTGTTTTTCACTGAGGAAACTTCTCCTGTTATTACATGTGACCACTTATGTCACTACTTATAGGCACCATATGGGCTCTGACAGGCATTAGTGCCCATCTTTCAGGCTTTTGTTAACACTCGTGTTTATCATGTATAACAAACGCTTCTTTAACTGCTGTACATGTCTAACAACAGTACCCAATACACTGGGAAAATGTATATGATTCATATGTGTCACGTGGTTACAAATGTGAAACATCTAGGAGTAGATGTGTTGGTGTAACACATTATTCATGTGCAGCTACTACTTCCCTCAGTCTGTTGAATTAGCATCAGTGTAGGCGTATGCAAACTAACACTAAGTTCATTCAACTCTGTAGGTGTTCATTCAGCATTGGCAGATTGCTGGTGTCTCATCTATTGCTAGTGAATGTCTGCATGTTTTTATGGGAGCCTGAAGGTATACTGCTAATTGAAAAATCACTAGTTCAGTCTTAATCATTTGCTTTCAGTTTTAATCACACTTCTACTTTGGTTTTCTTTCAGAGAAACAGTGCACATGTACAAACAGTGTGCAAATATATTCTGCATTATGTCGCCGACGTCTTCCTAGTGAAATAGCTGACTTTGTAGTAAGTCTGAAAATGAATGGGTGAAATGTGGCTGTCAGCAGTAAACACCAGTGAAGAATGAGACAAAGGCGAATGCGTTCAGTTCTCAAAGACCTGTTTCTATCAGCATGTGCCACACACTGACATCTATGCATCATTTTAGGCATTACACGACTGTACAGTAGCCTCGCATACACTCAGCTCTGCTGTAGTTGTGTAGTTTAAAATCACCAAAAAGTGCACTTCACACAAGTGTGCACCACAGGATGACAACAAACTGTCGCACTCATAACAAAACCATTCTTTTTTTTTGAGTTTTAAAACATATAGTTTGTTTACTCACATTCAGTTACACTGAACGTTCCTTCTCTTTAAAAGCTACCAATTCAGAGTTGAGATTGTGTTGCGACAGCTGACGAAATTCTGCCTAACAATAATTGATGTGGTCCAATTTGTCATGTAGTCACAGTGCTTTCTCTTCTAGAATATGTAAATATTCAAATGAGCCGTTGGAGTCAGCATATGGATGGTGTGTGACAGGTATGTGGAGAGAGTGATTGATTGCAGGCTTGACGATGGCACAATGAATTGTGGGCCACGGGGTGGCCGTGTGCCTCCATGGGCGCCCACAATGGCACAGCAGATGAGTCAGTGATAACGTTTCCCTTGAAAAGACACGCTAGCATCGCCCGGGCAGAATTTTAACAAACTCCCTGATTCGCAGAGCCGTGACCTCTGCTCCAATCTGCCGTGCTAATCTGAATAAGAGCGGACAAGGACACAATCACAGTTTGTGCATTTGCATTTGGACCTTTTAGTCATGTGCATTCCTGTGCTGAGCATCTTTTCTGTGAGCAATTCTTTCTTCTAAAAGTATGAGAAGTATGTTTAGTGCTTCTTTTCTGGGCCTTTGTTTTGAATCTTTGGGGTGTAGGAGTGTGACTTTTTTTGTTCAGGCATGATTGCTTGCCGTTGTCTTTGTCTCTTGCGGATTATCCCATCAAACAATCATGCCTCATTATCAACTACATCAATCAGTCAAAATCAGTCAGTATACGGCTACATCCTTTTTGTATTTGCCGTAGGATGGACATAACCTCCCCAGCGTGATCTAGTTCAGTACTTTAAACTTCTGCTTTTGTCCTAATTAGATCTATGTGATTCTCCTCAGGACATATTTCATCTTAAGTAGAACGATGTACACCGATAACGTTACTGCCACTGAAGTGCAGTATGTATAAAACTCCATTTAGAGCACTTTAAGTAACTCACACATTGCCACACTGTTTTTAAATGACGGACTGCTTTAAACGTACTAAACATTGCTGTTTTTATCAATGAAATAAAGTGTGCACTTACAGCTGAGCAACAGCTTTGCAGATGTGGTGACCTCATCCTTTTCCATCCTGTGTACTTTATGTTATCAGATTTGTTCATGCATTTCTTCAGAAGTCTGAGTTATTAAACCCTTGCAGTTTGTTTTTCAGCCTAATGACCATACGCCATGAGATATTCCCTCCTCTAGCATTTGCAATAGGCCTTTTTAAATGCTCTCACACTTGCTAAATAGTGCAGTCACATAACCTCTGATTAAAATCCAATTCAGTGACGATCAGACAGCGATTCCAAAGGTCATCTAATTAGCAGAGGCCCAGTCATTTGCAGAATACTCCAGCTGTAGCAAGACCATAGCGGGTAATTTGAATACTTGCACAGGTGAATTGATAATGAAACAGCATCATTAATCCACATTATGCCATGTTCTGCATACAGTCTGAACATATGCATAATATCCTTTACATTATTTACTGAAAGACAGTTACCTTATGTCTTATATTTGCTTGTGAAGTGATAGACCTGCTACTATTAAGGGCACGTTTCTAATTTGCTTTTGTCTTTTTAATGGAGATCCTAAATGTGTAATAATGTACATGGCAGATCAAAGCAAATCTATCTAATGTAAAATGAAGTTAAAAAGTTAAATTGATGTGTTGCATTATCATCCAGTTTGTTTGTATACCCTGTTATAGGTGATTTTCCAATTAACCTTAATTGTGACACCTTCATATGATTTTATCTTATGTATGATTGTGCTCTTATTTGTATTTCCTTAAGCGCTGTCTTCTTTTGTATATTTTATGATATTGTTCATTTGTGCTATTAAACTCTATTTTAAAGTGAATTTTCACATCAAAGCAGGGATAACACATGAAGATTAGCCTCCTGAGCATCATTTAGCTCACTTTCATCAAGTTCTGTATATATTGCTTATTACCAGGCACCAACAAATCAATTAGTCAAATAAATCAAATACAAATGTGTACAGCTGTGTTGTCCTACAGCAATCTAATGACTTGCCTGTGTGTCCTGCTCTCTCACAGTGAACTTGCTGGACTCGCGCTCTGTAATGGGTGACCTAGGATGGATAGCCTACCCGAAGAACGGGGTGAGTTACACACACTTTCTCACTGAGCACTGCATTAAGACTGGGCTGAGGATAACATCTCAAGGTCTCCCAATTCCCTCGAGTGACCAAAGACAGATTCAAAGTGAAAAATAATAGAACACGCGCACATCAGAGAAAGAGAGGGAGAGAAGAGAGAGCTGTATTGTTCTTAAAGAAACACAACCGAAGACGCTAGATTCTTTGTTCTGATTTCATTGAGGCTTTGTGAATGTAATCGGTGCTGAATAATGAGGCACTGTTACATAGTAGACTGCTATATATGTCATTCAGACTTTGACGCCTGCGAATTTTAGCACTTTTAATGTTGATATAATAATAATAAAACAATAGTCATTGTTCTAAAGTTGAGGAAATGTGAAGCACACATGGGTGAAGAAAGTATGCTGTACGATGCAATGTACGTTTAGGATGCTGAGTGAATTAAAGATGCTCAAAAAAGCCCACTGTGATATGAGTCACAAACCCTTCAAATGGTCTAGAACATTCCTTATCTTCATGAAGTATTAAAGTGGCTTATACTGAACATCCTGGATGCAGTTATATCACAGTTTGTAAATTTCTGTTCATGTGACCTCATTTACAAAATGTTGATGTGACATTTATGTTGTAAAACAAAACTGAAAAAAAATATATGTAAAATTAATCTAAACCTGCAGTGTAGTGGAAATGCACATGCAAAGCCAAATTTTTATTTTTGCACAAAATAAAGCAGATTTGATTTCAAACAAGCCATATATTTACCATAAATTACAATTGACAGTGTAACATATGTAACATTACAGATCTTTGACAATGTAACATGTAACATTACAGATTTTTAATAGTGTAACATATGTAACATTACAGATCTTTGACAATGTAACATATGTAGCATTACAGATGTTACACAATGTAACATATATGTAACATTACAGATCTTTAATAGTGTAACATGTAACATTACAGATCTTTAATAGTGTAACATGTAACATTACAGATCTTTAACAATGTAACTTATGTAACATTACAGATCTTTAATAGTGTAACATGTAACATTACAGATCTTTGACAATGTAACATATATGTAACATTACAGATCTTTGACAATGTAACGCGTAATGTTACAGATCTTACAGACACTAAGAGTATGAATAAAAAAAATCAGATATGTGTTCCATATGGTCCATTTGGTCACTTTTTGGTATCCCAAATATTTTCCTTTAAGAAGAACTGGGTTCTGGTTCTTATGGGTTAACCCAAAGTAAAGCTACCAGACAAAAGCATGCCCCACTTTCCAGTCTGTCAATGTCTTTGTGGTTAGCGAGTCGTAGATAACTCACAGTTAAACAAAGGACATCATCACTGCAACATCCGATCATGATGACATCACTGTATCCCCTTGTGCTGGTACAGTTCATTAAAGCATTACATATGATTATGTATACGGCCATCTGTTAGAGGTCTGTGTATGTTTGTGGTTGTTTTTGTACATTTTGAGGACAAGTAAACCTGAGAGAAATGGAGCTAACGTACATGACCAATAGATCCATCTTGGAGCTGTTCTTCATGTTTACATTTTTTAGACTGGCAGAGGTCAGGTTTAGAAATTAGAAATTATACTAGGCTTAGAAGATTCTTATTACATGCAAATACTATACATGTAATGCATATGTGATATATTATTAATAAATGCAGATACATGCATATAGTTCATGCTATTTGTGAATAAATAAATGCATATACAGAAGGGCTCTGTGATGATTTGTTGTTATTATGTTACAGTAAGGTTCTTTGAGCATATTGTGGACTCTGTCAGTGCTTAAAGAGCACCGAACAACTGCAAACAGTAACTCTGTTTAAATGGATTTGTGTTAGCACAGTACAAAAACAAGTGAAATTAATTTTTTTATTATTTTAAAATGTAGCACTCCTAGTGCTTTTTGGTTTGTTCCAGGTTAATTAACATAATATTGTGAAAGATGTCATGTATTGTGAAGTTTTAAGATTTTAAAAGCTTGGCATTAAAATTGTATTTACTCAGAAAAGCATTAATATTAGTGTAAATACAAACTGGTAGTCTAAATGTGAATGTGTTGTGTTATCCCTTTAACCCTCTCTTCTTGGTAAACCAGCATTGTTGGAACGTAATGGGAGCACTGAGAAAAACATCTGCAATCAAAGTTTTTTCCTCAAACTAGCTCACAACATATTGTGTAGTTTATTAAAAATGTTCTCATGCTCTTTAATGTAATGAAATCAGCAAGTAAAACATATATTTTACTTTTAAATAATGTAATTAGGCACCTAAATCTTTTGGACAGCACTACTGTGTAATATTCTGACCTGTGTATGACCTTATGTCCTGAGGATGTATAAAAACAAGTGTTTGTGTGTGTTTGTGTGTTTGTTATATCCACTTACAGTCAGAGAGCTCAAAAGAAGTTGTTTGGTGGGACTCCTTGTATGTAATGTGTTAATATAGAGACATTATACTTCATGAAAAGCCCTTGGCCTCGTGTTTTAGATCAGCGCCTGTGTTTTCACTCCAAAGAGATTTAGCCACTTCCACAAGCATTGTTTATTGGCTGTGTTGTGTGCCAGTATTGTGCGAATGTTCATAGCGCTTCTCTCTCTCCCTCTCTGTAGCGATATGGTCCCTGCGGGTGCGAAGCAGCCTTTGTTGTGTATGTGTGCAGCCTGTAGTCGCTGTTGACAGTGCGCTGTCACGGCTCAATTCGGCTTCCTGTTGTGAAGTGCAGGGAGAAGCCCAGCATTGTGTTTACCTGCACCTGCCCTTCGTTGCAACAATGCAGCCCCAACAATGCACTCTCACAGCTCCTGGCACACCTGTTACACAGGCCAATATTCCTTCATTCACTTGGGAATACAAACATCCTTGCGTGATATCAAGCTCGTGACTCATCTGGGGAGACATAAATTTGTGCCAAATAAAGCCAAGGCAGCTTCTTTTCAAGTCACTCTCAGTGGCAGCTGAGATGAAGTTGTGCGGTTGTAGTGTTTCCTCGCTTATTGACATGAACATCACTTCACAGTAATGCTCAATCGTGTTAGGCTGAGAGTTTTAGGCTAACACCACTGAGTACAAAATATGTATAACAATGTGGAGAAAATAAGCCTAGCAGGTCCTGCTAAAGATGTTTTAAAGGCAAACTTCTAGCCCGTGTATGGTGTATAACATACACTATATGGACTGTATATCTATACATATATAAGTATTGGGACACCATTCATTGTTCAAGGGTCAAGGGTATGAAAAAATACTTTATTCTGTTTTTGTTGCAGTCACTGTCTCTACTGTCCAGGGAAGGCTTTCTACTAGATTTTAGAGCATTGCTTTGAGGATTTGATTGCACTGAACATCATGAGCATTACTGAGGTCAGGATGTTGGATGATAACCACTCCACCTCATCCCCAACTCATCCTAAAAGTACTAAGAACACCATCATTCCAGAGAATACCCTCCTCGTTCCAAACGTCCAGTATGCTGGACATAATTTTTCTGCGTTTTTTTAACTTAACAACCAGCTTTACATTGTCCCACCAACTTTTATGTGTTCATTCCCAACTCTGGCTTTCTATTGGTTGGACAAGGATGTTTAGGTTGTTTTGATAAGTTGCTGAAAAAACTCCCTGAAATGGCAGCTGCAAAGAAAGACGCTCCTCGCCTCCGTGACCGAGCAAAACATAAGTTTTACTTAATTATCCATAATAGATAACTGAAATGTCTTGGTATGTATGTTATTCTAGAAGTTTAAGGATACAAAAAATAATATAAAGTTATTTGCAAAGTCTTAAATTTCGCGCGAAACATTTATGTCCAGCCATCTGGACATTTGGAGTTAGACTACTGAATGCTGTGTTAAGCATGCTATGTATTGCGAATACACACGTCTTAAAACCATTGGTATTCCTGTATATTTTTGACATTTTTCAATGCTGTGCTCACCTTCTCATGTCAGTTTAGGGCTGACAGTACAAGAGGTGCTTGAATTATTAGATAATAGATAAAAAATAATAATAATAATTTTATTATTATTATTATTAGATAATAAAATAGTAGAAATGTACTGCAAAATGTTTATATTTGTTCATATCAGTATGTAATTTTACTGTAAAAACATTACATTCCACTTTACTGTATTACATTCCACTAACAGTTAACTCAGAAAATACATTAAATTTGTATCTTGTATTGGTACTAACAAAGGAGCTCATTTTTCAAAATCTTTCAGATTTCATGGCCTTAATTCCAAACGTCCAGTATACTGGACACTGAATATTTTACAGTCTCCATGCACTTTTTTTGTATTATGCGATTTAAATGGCTGCAATGAACATATTTCATTACAAAATATCATTAGTTTTTAAAGTGTCCTGTCTCGGGACTGAGGAGGATAGAGCTCCACAGTTTAATTCTGGGGGAGTTTATACCCTTCTAGCTCACACCTGACATTAGGCATGGAGCCAATAGGTTCATACTTATCTGCTCCAAGAGTCATATTCCATTGGCAGTACTTCTCTACAGGGACTAGACAAACTGTGTGTTTGTACATCTGTGTCAGTAGTGGGTTCAATTTAAAGTAGCTGAATGCATAAGATGTGTCCACAAACATTTGGACTATAGTACAATGAAACAGTGGTAAGGGACCTGCTCCTGTGACTCAAAGGTCACCTGTTCAATCCTTGAGCCCTTGAGCAAAGCACCTATCCTCCAACTGCTCCCCGGGCACTGAGGATTGGTACTGCCCACTGCATGAATAGAAGTGCATCCTTTGAATAGAATTCAAACAAATGTTATTTTTGACCAGTTTTGGGCATTGTTGTTACATATCTAAATTAACAGCACTTTAAGACCAGTATTAGTATTAGAGAAAGAATATTTGTATTATTTGGGCTCTATAATGTATGCTGCACTATCAAGTGATATAAATGTAATGTTGAGGATCTTGCAGACCATAATCAGTAAATCTACAGTAGACATTAATTCAGTCCTTCCATGGAGAGAAAATAAAACTAACAAAGACAAATAATTGATGTCGGCAGTGAATTAAATACGTCGTTGGTGTTCGGTGACTTTTACAACACTGCTGTTTGTGTGATTATGTTGAGCTGTCAGTATGTTTCTGAAAATTGTAAAATGTATACTTTTACTGAAAAAGAAATGCAAATTAGTTCCTACCAATCAAGCAAACATAAATACAGAAATTATGTTAACATGGAATGTTTTATTTGTGTGACAACGCATTTGAAGGCTATAAAATTTTGGAAAGCTGATAGGACTGACCTTGACTTCAAAATGAGCTTTTCATACAACAGGAACAGCAAGGTTACAAATTCAAATTCTCCTACATTTGAACCTGAATATGCAGGATGTATATTTAGCTTGATTTTCATGCCCACAGACTCACTGCTCTGGTGTATAAGCCTCTTCAGTTGACTGCATGATTACAGCGTCTCTGGTATAATTGGGTCAAATGAGTTTGTAGCCCAGCAGCTGTTCAGAGAGACAGTCTGGCTCTGTTGTAAAGTCATTTCTGAGTTGCTTTGCTGCCTACATTCAGCAGTATCTATTGAGAGAAACCTTAGAACAGTTCTGTTGAAGCGGTTTGTTTTCAGAATTTGCTCTATGCCCCTTTAACCACTGTCAGAACGTTGGACTGAGCCCAGCTTTGCCAAATCGACCAAGCGATTTACAGCAGCTCAGCTAAATCCGGGCTTTGTGCTGGCCTAGGGCACCTCCGGCTCTAACCACTGTTCTTTTTTTCTCTCAGTCTAACCAGAGGGGAAAAGACATTTATGTGACCCTCAATAGATGATCCTCTCCATGCCCTGGCTTTAACCCTCTGAAACACGCACACATTAAATACAGACTTACTTTTGATGGTTTTAAACCACAGGGTGTCTGTTTTAGCCTTGCTCATCAGTTCCCTGTAGCCCCTCCTGTTCTGAATGAAGGGCCTCAATGACAGGGGTTAGCTAGGTGTGTGAGTAATGGTCATTGGTAAATAGAAGGTAATGACTGGTTATTGGTTCAAAGTCAGCAGGTCATGCGTCCAGGCTTGAGTGCACTCTCTTTCTCACTCGGTCGTGTACTCTCTCCATCTCTCTGCAGGGTGCAGTGTCTACAGCCATGAAGAAAAGGGCCGATGCCAGTTGAGTTTGAAGTGCGTGGGTAAATTTGTGCTTGAGGCACACAAGAGCTCACACTGGGAGAATTGAAGTTTCACAGGGTAAAAAAGCAGTTGCAAATAAGCGGGGTGGGCCAGTGGAGGTGAGGGATTTAGAAGGAGCTGGAGAGAGCGGCTCAGCGGGAGGCTCTCTAGAAAGGAGGTTTGGGGATTGGGAAGAGTTGAGAGGGGAGGGTGGTGGTGCTTCAAAGACGTGTTTTAAATTGTGCCTGAAGTGCTGGAGTGCCTCCGTGCTTGGCAGCTTCACTAAAGACAGATTGGCTGTAAGTGATAGTCATTCTGAAGTTATAAGGACCTTTTATGGTTGGACACTCTACTTCATTTATCCTTTGTCATTCATGTTCAGTGTTCAGTGACACTTCTGTATATGCTTATAGGGCCGATATTAAGGAAGGTTCTTCACTTTTTGATTGATGTAGTATATGATGTGTAGAAAATATTATTACCCTTTATGATCCCAATGTTGTTTTGGGATGCTGTATTGATTCTCAGAAACATATTGATTTTTAATTAATAATTTACGTGCAAAGGTTGGAAACCACCAGCAGTGTTGTTGTACATCTTCAGCCGTTAAGACTCTCCCACTCTATCGTAAACAATTAGGCAAAAGGCACAGTGCTGAAACCCAATCACCTTGCTTACATTATTGCATTATACTGAATTGTAACCCCTGTATCATGATACCTCAGCCAGTAGACATCCCTAGTGTATGAACATTGTCTCAAAACATAATTCATGTTTTTTATATTAAAAACGAGCTCTAAAATCAGCTACTTATGAAATCATCATTTTTGTGACCACCAGAAATTGTGTTTATGTCCTACAGGCAATTAATGAATCATACACATTATAGTTATAATAGTGTTTTAGCACAAACTGCTTTGTAAATAAGGTACCAGGTAGGTAGGGTAGAACAAATAACCTGTCATTTGCATATATCCATCTTCAAGGCACAGTGACAAAAACTACCTGTGTATTATCTTTTAATTCTGACATTTGATTTTGTGCTCTAAAATTCCAGATTTGTTAATTAGGTACTGAGATATAAGGTGTGCGAGATGTGCAGGGAACCACAAACATTTGTGGGTTTTATAGCCACAGTTTTTGTGTTCTTGAAAATACACAAAACCATTGGATTGAAAAGCTAGTAATTAAAAAAAAAATTATAAAAAAGTGTTTTTATGCCCAGATGAGGTGGAAAAGGTGTTTTGAATAATTGACAACATAGCAGAAAGTAAGTCAAATGTGTAATTGCTCAAATGTGGTTCTCCACCAGTGACTGTGCTCTACAAATTCAAGTAAGTCTCTGGTTTCATGCCATAAAGCACAAGCATGTGAAAGCTTCATGATTTTGTTTACATAACAGCAGTTGATGGAAGCACTGACTCGTTAGCATTTTCTTTTATCAAATTTTCCAAAAATTTGGAAACGTTTCAAATGTAAAATTTTTTTTGAAACACTTGAATGGAAAACTTGCTATTGAAAATGGTTATAAAAATTAAAAAAACAAAACAAGACAAAAAACAATTTTGGCAACCCACAAATGTATATCTCTTCAAAAATATAAAATAAGATAAATATGGGATCTGGCCTTTTAAATATTTTGTGTTAGTTAATATAAACTAGAGTCAGGAGATGCAGGACAAGCACTCGACTACCGGCACAACTTTATATTCTGGCCATGGATTAGACCTGCATTGTTGTCCTTTTTCAGTATGGCAGTACAGTATCATCAAATGACAGTAGTTTAATGTGTATATGGGCTCTGTAATAACATGTCATACAGGTGAGGAGTTGCGTTTCCTCTAATATGCACCCAGTGCACCACTGACTGTATTTAATCTATCTTAAAGCCAGGCTGGGCTCAACCTGTTACTTCCTTGACTGCTTTATTAACAGTAATAGGATTTGTCCCCTTGCTCGCAGCACTGGGCCAAGGTCACTGGTTCATCCAAACCAGACTAGTCTAATACATTCACTGCTTTCTTTCATTTTACATATAAGGGTCTGAAAGGCTGAGGGAACAGAAGTTCTTTTCCTTCTTTATTCGTGAGTCTCTCAAGGTGAGCTCAGTATCCCCAGTAAGCTCCTTTCATATGCTTAAATATTTGAATGTAAATGACTTGAGCTTTGAATTAGATTACATGATCTGAAGCCAGGAGACACAGAGAAGAGAGAACCTCAGTTATTAAAACAATTTAAAATTATTATAGACAAAAATGTTATAGGTTTAGCCATTCCAGTCAACTGCTGGGATATAATAAGTGTTATTATACTGTTAGTTCACACATTTGTTAAGAACACATCATTTACTCTCTGTTTTACTGGCCATCTGTGGAAGTGCTTAGTTAGTATGATGTAAAATGTTATTATGATGTGTTATTGTTATACATTGTGTCAGTGCACACATACGCAAGTCACACAACCATAAAACTAGCAGGACTAGCATAATGTTTGGTAACTTTACTTTTATGACCTGACAATTATTTTTCAAATACTGTATCAACATACTGAACCCCCTACACAGTACAATTGCCCCCAACCTCCCTGCCTCCCTCCACCACCGCACACAAATTTAGCTATTTATACACTAATTACAACAAAAAACATGTGCGACATTCTTTTTTGGTTCACTTGGTGGCAGTGTTAACAGGTCCTGCTGCATTATGTAGCTTGTTTGTGGGCATCTCAGTCCTCATCCAAGACGAGCATCGTAGGAATGGTCACACTCATTTTTTTATCCAAATTAATGGCACTGGTAGAACTCAAACGCAGGCCGTCTTTGATCATAGAGGCACTAAATCAGCTGTTGCAGAGTATGTCATGTGCCATCTTCATAAACAGATCTAACTCATGACCAACAATATTCTTATGCAGTCAGAACTCAGCTTTACTGAAGAATAATAAAACATAATGTCAACATAGTGGCAGGATGTAAGCACTAGAATGTTGGTCTTTATTAATCAAAACAAAGCAAAACTGAAGTACAAATATCAAACAAAGCCAGGACTAAAGCATAGCCTGATATTCCAGGTTGTGACTCAATACCAAACAAGGAACACAAGGAAAGTGTGAGGAACCTATACAGTACATATATACCTGTATCATGTTATCAGGGCATCAGGGCAAGTACATGTACAGGTTATCAGGGCATGGATAGATGCAAAAAGTGAACATGACAACACATGAGCCACAGGTGATTACAATGACAAGGGCTGTGACTATGGTGGGGAACGAGGCAGAGACAAAAGTGTAAACACAATAACATGGCATGAACATGTAAATACTGAATGTAAACAAAAGCAGGTGGACACAGGAGAACAGAACAAATCAACAGAGATAAAAACAGAAACAGGAAGAGACAAGGAAATTACTGAAACTTTACAAAAACATATAATATAAAATGTAAAATTGTTGATAAATGCAGTGAATATAAAGTAGTTTAACAAGCAACATTACTCACAAAGTATAAAGTAATCTTAGACACAGGCGAAAGTTCTGTTTTCATGTGTGAAATTCTTCAAATCTTTTAAGTAAAAATTAATAGAGCCTGTAGTCATAATTTCTTATTTTCATGTTAAGTATACAAATGTTTTATGATGCATGATTCTACAGTGCTTATATGTGTTGCAGAATTACTTCCCTGCCATCGCCAGCCATTCATAATAATATGTGCACTTATATTTAACACAAATTGTTCTACAAACTGCCATGATAACGTAAAACTATCAGAGCATTTGATTGACAAAAAGACACATCCTGTATTTTGGTCCATTTTGTCATTTTTTTCTGAAAATAATGGATGAGGCGGAGTGGAGGAAATGCAGTCACAGGTAACGAGATGGATTTAAGGGTTAATGGATGTCTCTTGCAGACCT
The DNA here is from genome assembly GCA_036984385.1 of Crenuchus spilurus. Lineage (NCBI taxonomy): Eukaryota > Metazoa > Chordata > Actinopteri > Characiformes > Crenuchidae > Crenuchus > Crenuchus spilurus. The sequence goes on from BRDA01010762.1 coordinate 27,468, forward strand.
GTGTGACCTGGTGACTCTCTCTCTCTTCACACTCGTCTGCTGACTCGCCCGCACTGTTTGCCAGCTCATGGCTAGGCTGACTGGAGCACATTATGGAAATATGAAAGGATCCCATTCGCTGTGGTTCACTGAGATTTTTATAAGCGTGTTGCCCACCCTCACCTCCTCCTACCCTCTTGTGCTCGATGCATTAACGCAGCCCAGTCAGGCCATCTGAGAGGACTCCTGTGTTTATTAGAGGAATATAATCATTTATGGCTGAATGAGCTTCAAACCCAGTAATGTGGACATTTGGCCGGCTGGAATGAAATGGAAATTTGCCGTGAACAGCGGCTGATTATGAAGAGAGGGGGGAAAAGAGAAAGGTGTTACTAATGTGTTTTCTGCACCACATTCACGGTCCACCCTGACAGCAGGAAATGTGGTTAAACTATAACCGGGATAATAGATCATACAGCTCACACTAGTGCAACCATGAAAAATAAGGAGCGTAGTGTGTAAATTTGCCCATTATGATGTTACCTCAGAGGATGCTTTTGGAGGCTGCAAGTGTTTTTTTTTTCATATTTAAAGACACATTTTCTGCTTGCAGGTCCAGACAGCCTATTACAATGACCTTACAAATGCAATTAGCTGTCATTTATGTATCTGCTGATCATTATTTATTCACCTTTTGCTCCTTTGCTGCTATATAAACTGTGTTTATCAACAAACACATACTAATCTCATGCACATAACAAAAATTGGAATATTGTTTATGTTTATAATTGAATTAAAACTGTCATATATTTTATACTCATTACATGTCAAATTTAGGGCTGTCAAAGCTGTTAAAGTTGTCAACATGATAATAACACATTAATGTGATCTCAATTTAACGTGGTTTTAAAAAAGTGCTGTTTACGCAAATTCTTTGTTCCTGCAAGTCATCCGTAGTTCATGTTGAGACTTGACTGCATGCGGCATCATTAAGAATATAGGAGTAAAGGCTGAAACACATTTCTTGACTTCTTTTTTTTTTTTTTTTTTTGGGGCGAGGCGTTGGGGGTGTTGGGGGGGATTATTTTTAAAATTACTGAACATTTCAGGTACTTTAAGCACCATTTCATATACAGTGGATCCTTGACTTACGAGTGACCCAATGCAAATTTTTACAGATACAGTTTGTCACTCTGTAGATTTTTTGCTTTATGTCGCCACCCGAGATCTGACTTATGAGTGAGGAGTCACTAGCAAGCGTGAGTGAAGAGATTACTGCTAACACTGCAGAGAAGAAGATGTGGTGCAGCGCTTTGTAAACAAACATGCCTCACTCATTTCCTAAATATTTTGAAATGGAGGAAGAAACAAAGCTTTTTGGACAGGACAAAAGTCACTGATGAAGATTGTCTGATCTTTAATGTAAATACACTTGATTAACCATTTTATTTTTTAACATTCTCTTGTGTATTATGTATTATTATTTTTACACACTTGTTATTTATAAATACATTTTTCTTTTTTAAAAACACGTGACAAAAAGTTGGTGTAGTTTTAATGGGAAAATGTAATTTGATATACAAGCAAATTAAGTTACAAGCTCTGTAACAGTTCCACTGAATTATCATAAAAATGTTGTAGTATAAGGCAAGTGTGTACAAAGTCTTAAGTAAAAATGCATTAAAACAACTGTCTGAACAAGTGAACAAGCCAACCCAGTTATTTCTCCCAGTAGTCTCTCAATTTTTCAAATAAATTCTCAATTCTTCACAAAAAAGCGATTAATTGCAATTTCATATAGTTAATTGAACTATATGAAATTCGGAGATTAATTGCTATTACATTTTTAATCATTTGACATCCCTAGTAAAATTACATATTTTAAGTATTTTTTCTGGCTTCCTGTTGATACTGTTTGAATAATAATTTCCTCGAACTCCAAATAAAATTTTCTAATAAATTGAGGTTCTGGATTTGTGATTTTTATCAGCTATAATAATGAAACAATTTTTTAAAAATATTTTGTAATATCATTTGATGTGTAAAGAATATAAAACATGACAGTTTATCTTGATAATCAAAGCTGATTACATTTCTGAATGAAATTCTAAACACAATGACCTCTTTCACAGTATTTTAATTTTGTTGATTCACTATCATTGACTTAATTGTGGATATTTGTGGATGTTTTAGCTCTTAGAGCCTTTGCCATTTTCATTCAACAACAAAACCAACAGTAACTGTTGCACTGTTCTGAAACCTGACTAGTGTGGATGTTCTGTAAGCATGTGCCTTGTGTGAATCACTCTGTTGAGGTACTTTCCAAGTCTCCATGGAAAAGGAGACAGAGTACATGGATGTTTTTTTTTTCACTGGCAGCGATAGCACTGGGTATTGTCTCATACTATCAGTATGAAAAGTTCAGAGCCTTCAGTTCTTTTCATTCGGCTCCAGTAACACACCACCCACAGCAATTAACTCTGTTAAGACTCAAGGTAAGGCCACAGCTGAGTGGATGTGGTCAGAGAGGTATTATGCCCTGTGTTATGCCCTGAGGAGAGCTAGTCTTGACAGGAACTGAGCTTGAGAAGTCCTTGGGTGTTTTGAATGACTCCCCGGCTGACATATAATTCAGTATTTAGCTCATGAGTAATTCCCTTCTTACCTGCTGCTCACAGCCTGTGCTTTGTGAGAGACAAACACACTTGTGTACAAATGAATGGATCCTCAGTGCTACAGTTCCACAGCTCTTACCTCGTGACATCCAGGCTATACTCTTACAAAGATTATTTCTTAGCAAGTGAAATCATCATAAGTGTAGTCAACATTTCTAATATTTCTCATTTTGAGAATGTTGTGAGCTTATTATAAGACTATTTAACTGAAAATCAGTTTTTACTTGTTTTAAATAAATTTATTAAGTAAAAGTATCCCACCATATTTGCAGATGATTTAAATTGAAAGTATCTGCTTATATAGTGCAAATTTGCTTCCACAGAGATGTTCGATGGACGGTTCTATGAAGAACAGTAGCTGTAAATGAGATGTTATACCATATGCTCAAGCTAAGAAACACTTAAGAATCTTTATTTTTTAAATGTTTGATGCTAGAAAATGGTTCTGTGACTTTTTAAAATTACAGAGCCATTTTGGTGTTTATATAGAACCATTTTGTACACAACAGGTTTTCTTTAATAGATGTAATAAAGCTTTTAATAACTGATCTTCATAATCTTGTGGTGGCAGCTGTGGCACAATAGACCACTGATGCGTCATCTTGCAGTTGGCGTCATGCTCCTGTAGAAGCATCCAGGTTAAAGCTGGACTGTTTTACTGCAAAAATCACAGGTGTTCCATCTGGTGGTCAACAAAAATATCCTTATCTTATTATGCTTTGAATTGTCTGATTTTTTTCCTCAGAATATCACTGTATTGACAAAATTGTGAAGTAATTTAACAGTTTGATAACAAACTAATAAATTATACAGCACACCAAAATTATATTGCCTAAAATAAGTCTACTGTGAAACAATATTCTTGCACACAGAGGAATTTGACCTCTGCATTTAATCCATCTGTTCAGTAATACACACTTGTGAATACACTATGAAGCAGTGAATGTACGTTGAGCACCTGAGGGAGCCGTTGGGTGTTAGGTGCATTGCACAGACCACAGCTGCTCACCAGATTAAGAAGATCCAGTGATAACATAAAAAGTTAATATGACAAAACAAATTGGATAAGGATGGTTTAATAAAACATCATTCTTGCTTTTAAGAAAATTCTAATTCCTAAAGCTCCTGATATTGGTATGACATTACTACAGGATGACATGACTAAAATAACTATTAAGCATTTAAATAGATTTTTAAGTTACAGTGGCTGTATATACACCTGTTTCCTTGAAAAAGCTTTAAACCACTACTTTTAAGAGTAAAGAAGACAAATTCTGTCTGTTCCACTGAGTGTCAGCTTGGTCTCAGCCTAGCAGTAATGTGATGCCTCAGGAGGATCATGGTGGTCATTGAATACTGAGGCCTGCTTGGGCCCTTAGGGTGCATTTTGAGGTCCTGCTTTGTTAACTGTTGTCTCACAGACCTCTTGACTCTGTAGATTATAGGTGTTATGTTCTTTTCATATCTCTCAGCTGTTTGATATAGTGTTATGGATTTTCTCTGCCAGAAAGGCAGAGAAAAACAAAAGCTGAAAAAAATTAAATCCCTGTAGTCGGCAGCAATTCAGTAAACTGTATACAGTAATACAGTAATACTTTATGGCTGTTGTAACAACACATTTTCATTTTGCATTTCATGACGTGTACAATTGCTTATGTAGTATATTATATATATTTTATACAATATTTTATTACATTATTAAAATACAACTTTGTTTAGGATTTTATGTCAGGAATCAGAAGCTGAGGTGAATGATGTCAGACACACGCATATAAAGGCAGAGGTGGTTTACTGAAGTGTTGAATAGTGATACAAGCATACATAACCAAACAGAATGCTAGAATCAAAACTAACAAATGACTATAGAGACAAACGAAAGGATTAACTGAGACAAAGGAACAAAACAACTGTCAACAAGACTCAGAGGCAACAGGGTTCAAATAAAGGGACATAACAAGACACAGGTGGGGACAATAAGAGGCGGGGCATGACAAGACTACAACTTAAAGGGACAGTAACATACCAAGACGTGGCATTTTAACATTTTAAATGCTCGTATTTAAAATTTGCGAGGGATGCACTGAAATGAAAATGTTTGACTGAAACCAGACAAAGTGAAACCAATGGTTTTCCATAGTGTTTCTTTACGTTTGCCACTTTTTTTTACCAATGCATTAATTAAATGGGCTAAATGTATTTTTGTACTAAACTAAACTGCAATTTAAAAATATTTACTGAACACAGAATATTTGTAACATCTCAGCAGACATAACAACAAAGCACAGTATAACTTAAATATAAAATAAATTATGGCCTGAAATTGCAAAAAGGTAACAGTGTTAAAAATGTCATTGTTCTGTAAACATTTTTCGGTCTTTTCTCTAAAACCAAAAGTGTTTGTTTTTGCCGTTTTCATCTAAATAATTTCAGTAGTTTACAAATATTTGATGCATCATTAATATATACTTCTAGGTTATCTATGTCTGGTCTTTGTGTGTTAGGTGTATATGTCATCTTTTTTTGGAAGTTTTGCCCTTTCTAGATGTTGCCGTTTCACACATGAGATGCAGTGTCATCTATTTTAGATGTTTCCTTTTTTAAAAGCACAAATATGTATCATTTATTTGAATATCAGTTAAAGTAACAAATACCAAATATGAGTTTGGATATCCATATCTCTTGAATAATCATGGCCATTGTTTTAGCTTAGCTTTGAACTCATTTTTTTATTGTTTCATTCATTAGTGGGAAGAAATCGGAGAAGTGGACGAAAACTATGCTCCCATTCACACCTATCAGGTGTGTAAGGTGATGGAGCACAACCAGAACAACTGGCTACAGACAAACTGGATCCTCAATGAAGGGGCCCAGAGAGTGTTTGTGGAGCTCAAGTTCACTCTGAGGGACTGTAACAGTCTGCCCGGCGGCCTGGGCACCTGCAAAGAGACGTTCAATGTCTACTACTATGAGTCCAATGACGAGGACGGCAGGAACGTGCACGAGAGCCAGTATTCCAAGATTGACACCATCGCGGCGGACGAGAGCTTCACAGAACTGGACCTTGGAGACAGGGTCATGAAGCTGAACACTGAGGTCAGGGACGTTGGGCCTCTCACCAAGAAAGGCTTCTACTTGGCCTTCCAGGACCTGGGTGCCTGCATTGCCCTTGTGTCTGTCCGTGTTTTCTACAAAAAGTGTCCCTTTGTGGTGAGGAACCTGGCCCTCTTTCCGGATACTATAACTGGATCGGATTCCTCACAACTTCTGGAGGTGTCGGGGACCTGTGTCAACAACTCGGTGGCCGAGGAGCTTCCCAGAATGCATTGCAGTGCGGAGGGGGAGTGGCTGGTGCCCATTGGGAGGTGCATGTGCCAGGCAGGCCATGAGGAAGTTAATGGCTCCTGTCAAGGTTGGTGAACATCTTCATTATTATGCAAATTCAAGCCCTGGCAAACGGGTGCTGCATGTTTGACACTTCTCCTTGAACCGAGCCTGTGAATGTCATGGACACTGATGAGTATCGGAGCCTTTTCACATTGGCCTGGGTGTGTGGTGACATTAAACCCACAAGCAGGACATGATACTGCTTTAGTCTTCACCCTGTGTTGTACAATTTATATAGGTCACTGAAACAAAAAGATTTATATAGGTCATCAGAAAGGACTTGTGTTGTGAACAGAGATTAGAAATGGTACAGAGAGCAAAAATGACAGAACATATTTTACCAAAATGTATTAGTTCATCTTCACACATAATATTGTGAGAAATAAACCATCATATATTTTATATTCATTACACATAAAGTGACAAGATTTCTGATTTTCATGAGCAGTAAGCCAAACTGCCTTGAACTGTCACATAAATTTACCTTGTGGAATTAAATTATGAACAACAATGATTTTTTTATGTAGCAGTGGAATTAGACATAGGAACAAACATGTAAAACAACACTAAAATTGTAATACATTTTTTTATTTATCTTCACAAAATATTTACATACATATTTTTTTTTCACCCTGAACAGAAATGCTATTTCACTGCTCCAACAGTGTGCATCCACTAATTATTTAAATTACATTAAAAGAGTGGTTAATTACATTCTGATATACAACTACACGAGACTTAAAACAGCAGAAAATAGTGATTACATTTGTCTTTAAAACTTGAATAAAAACTTGACTGGATGATGATGAGGTATATATATATATATATATATATACAGGGGTTGGACAATGAAAGTGAAACACCTGGTTTTAGACCACAATAATTTATTAGTAGGTGTTGGGCCTCCTTTTGTGGCCAATTCAGTGTCAATTCATCTTGGGAATGACATATACAAGTCCTGCACAGTGGTCAGAGGGATTTTAAGCCATTCTTCTTGCAGGATAGTGGTCAGGTCACTACGTGATGCTGGTGGAGGAAACCGTTTCCTGACTCGCTCCTCCAAAACACCCCAAAGTGGCTCAATAATATTTAGACACAAAGACTTGCTGTCTTGGTCACAGATGAGCCAGCAAGACGTGCACCAACAATTTGTCCTCTTTTGAACTCTGGTATGTCACCATAATGTTGTGTGCATTGTAATATACTATATAACTGTGCTCTTACCTGCTAACTGAACCTTCACACTCTGCTCTTACTGGTGCAATGTGACATTAATGAAGATTGGCCACCAGACTGGTCCAATTTAGCCATGAAACCTCCCACTAACATGACAGGTGTTCAGTTTCATGATCTAACACTTGTATGTATATGGTTGATATGTTATTTGCAGATAAGGTCATTTGTTATTGACCCTACAATGAAATTATACATTATGGCAATTCCAACTAGTAATTTTATGTGTTAAATTTAGCTCGTACAGTGAGAATTTTCTTTCTTCTAGATCTGTGTTCACTGCTGGTCATTCTGCGACTACCTGTAATGGCCACTGATGGCCAAAATGTAGTTTTTACATTTTACATGACCATAAACTACATAAATTACATTAAAAGTTTGTTTACATTATTATATCAATATGAACCACAATTAGACTATTACTTATCATGTTGGACTAGAAATTCTATTTGGGTGCATCTCTATTATTATCTATTATAAAACAACAACAACATATTTTTGTTTCCTGTGAACTATTTCTCATATGTTTACATGGTCGGGTGGCATTGCTGAGACTGGTTTGGGGGTGATGGGACAGCTGGCAGAGGGCGTGATGACCCCTGTGATGAATCACTGATTCTGGACAGCACAATAGACCAGAGCTCACCAGTCTGTGTTGTTTTAGACAGAATTCAACAAAAGGAATCAGCGGTGCGGTTTTAGCTGTAAAGCTGTAAAGTGTCTCCAAATCCTCATCCAATGAACATCTTCCAAGTTTGATGGGAAAGTTTTGAGTCATTATTTTTAGAAAGACCTGCTGTGTTCCTGGCTTCCCTGCAGACAATCGAGCAACGATGTCTGCATCGGTGTGTTTGGGAAACCGACATTTGGAGCGTTGCCATTCTATTTTCAGAGGCAGCTGCAATATGCAAAAGATTATATTTGGTAGCTTTCAGCTTTACTGCAGCAAGCGCAGACACCCTCATTGACCTCGCGGTTGACAGGAGGAGTCGACAGGTAGTTTTCCTGTAACAAGGCCTTGGCATCATTGATTGAGATGTTGTTTCTCAGATGTTTGCTTCTCAAAACTCTTTTTGCCTCTGTATTCTTTATTCACGGCGTGATTCCCTCGTGGGTTGCCGTCACGCCTTGTGTTTTTACAGGCGCCTCACACAACAGAAACTTTTGTTTTTCCATCTTTACGTCTGGAGCGGGTAAATACAGTACATCCTCATTTTGGTTTCCATGGCAACCGGTCGACTTCTCCTCCTCAGTCTTTGACGTTCAGAGATTTTACATTTTCTCCTATGTGAGCCAGTCACAGTGCAGGAGGATGAAAGCGAGGTTTAGAGGGGTTTTTTTTCAGTTTTTTAGTGCGTTCTTACTCTTCTCATCTTCCCTTAGACATGAATAAGACTCCATAACGTTTTCCTTTCTCAGGTCAGGAGCCAAGACGTCAAAGGGGGTCAGAATTTGAGCACCAAATCCAGTAGCAGCAGCTAAAAATCCAGTAGTTGACACTGCAGCTCCCTGTCACTCCTCCTCTTCTCCCTCTTCTGCCTGAGGTTTGATCGGCCGCAGTAATTCAGCAGTGCCCTTAATTCTGGCTTTTCCTCGAGCACTCATAGATTATCAGAGCTGTGGATGCTCAGTGCACCGTAAGATGACGAAACCAAAGCAATTCACTTCAGTCTGTTACACACAGCCACTCAACCATGTCTCTCTCTCTCTCTCTCTCTCTCTCTCTCTCTCTCTCTCTCTCTCTCTCTCTCTCTCTCTTTCTCTCTCTCTCAGCGCCTCTCTTTGACTGTCAGTCTCTGTCTCATTTCTCTCTCTCTGTCTCTGTCCCACTATCTCTCATTTCTCTCTCTGTTTCTCATTCCCTCTTTTTGTCTTTCTCTCTGTCTCTCATTTCACTCTGTCTCACCTTCTATCTCTCTCTGTCTGTGTCTCTCATTCTTTCTTTCACCGCATCAGTCTCTTTTCCTCTTTCTGTCTCTCATTCCCTCCCTCTCTCTCTGTCAGGACAAGAATACACACCCATCTCTCTCAATTTCAAGCTTCTGTCTCTCTCTGTCTCTCTCTCTGTCTCCCATTCCTACTCTTTTCTCTGTCTTTCATTCTCTGTGTCCCATTCCCTCTGTTTCTCTGTCTCATTCCCTTTTTTCCGTACTACCTCCATCTGTCTCTCTTTCTCTGTCTTTCTCACTCTGCCTCTCATTCCCTATTCCCTCTTTCTTTATTTTGTCTCATTCTTTCTCATTTGTCTTTTATTCCCCCTCTCCCCCATTCTGTCTCTCACACTCTCTGTCTCTCCATTTCAAGCTTCTATTTCTCTCTCTCTTGTTTCTTTTCCCTCTTTTTTCCCTCCTCTTCCTCTTTTGCAACCTTTGTTTCTCTCTCACTGTTGTTCTCTTTCTTTTTAGTCCCCCCCCTCTCTCTTGGCCTTGCTCTTATTCCTGTTCTGCCAGCACTTAATCATTTATCCTCCAGTGCTACATCAGGTATTTCTCTTCTTTTCCTCCCAGTCACACTAGTGATCAGGCACTCCCCCACTGGAAGCTTTAGGCTATAATGATGGCTGGGACTTAGGGTAGAAAGGACGGCAGAGCAGAGGAGTGAAGAGAGGGATGCATGCTCCAGCGATGGAGGAGGGCAGCATGTCCCATGAACACTATGGCCCTTTCCTCTCCTCCTCCTCTTCCTCCTCTTTTCTTTTCCTCAGATTGCTCCTTTTGTCTGGCTCCTGAGTCGGCGCTTTGCGATAAGACTTTTTTTTCCGCCCGAGCACAGTGTGATATTTCGGTGTGAATTAATTTTCATTGAGCTATCCTAGGGGAACGCACTGTTGGCCCTGCACTGGAAGCCTGCCGTTTTTTTTTTTTTTTTTTTTAATGCGGTTGCCCAGGTCGCCCGCAGACAAGGCAGCAATGCGTTGAGAATGCATTTAGTGCTATTGTCTGGGGGACAGGGCCTCCATTCAGCAGGAGAGCACTACAATCCTGAACTTAATGAGACGAACAAGCAGAAGGTGTATGCATGCTGCCACTCCTTATTCACGTGGATTGCTGCACGCAATTATAAAATGACTGTAAACACGATGGCAGAATTCACCTGAGATGTTGGAGAAAGAAGCCACAAGCTCATCAGGGAGACATCCTGAATATATCCCGGCTTGTCACTCGAACAGGGACAGTTTAATTATATGAGGCGAGGAAGTCTCAATGATGGTGATGAGTGTGATCAGGAAGGAGGTGACAGTTAAAATTGTTGATACTCACAAAGGATTACGATGACAATTTCAGGATGAAGTAAAATGTGTAAATTGTAAATTTGGCTGATCCTCTGCCTGATCTGATTAATAAAACCTGTGTCGTCTTCTTGTAAACTAAATTACTGTCTGACAGCTATAATGCAGTCGAGATTGCAAGCTGCAAATAGCTCATTCTGCTTGAAAAAGCAAGCATATTACAAATATTACTGCTGTAGGATGCTGCAGGTTATACAGCATATAAGTGGAAAGATGCCCCATGCATTTCTCTCCCTCATATATATTCACCTGATGCAGGATTGGGCGAAATGTAGATCACACAGAAATTGAGTGGAGATATTGGAAATGCATCTGATTATATTTACTATACAGTTTTGCATCAATTTTCTCAAGTCTGCTTCACTAAATATCTAATTTACAGTATGAATGCATTTACATGCACATAGTAATCTGATAACTGCAGAAATTCACATTTTGGCAATAATCTTTTGAACACATTTACAAGCATTTCAGTAATCTGATCAAGAGATGCAAATTAGCCAGGCTAATTTTAGCAGGAATCTCTGCATAATGAAACATGTGGTAGGTCAGTGTTCTTTAACATATCCACGGTATACTCTGATGTAAGTTGTCATGATGATAAGCTATATTCAGACACCAAACACTGGAGACTTTCTGACTTTCTTTAACAACAGAAGCAGCTAGACAAGCCAAGTTTCCATTTAAACGGTTCACAAATGTTATGCACAGGTTTGGAAATTCAGATTCTGGAGAAGACATTTTGAATTATGTTTCCCTGATTTGACAGGAACTGCAGAGGCATTCAAAGCTCAAATTATAAATAAAATTATAAAATGAGGCTACAATCAGCTATAACCGTAATAATAAAACTGTAATGTTATGAGTAGCTTTATGGAGAACATCAAGGCTATTTTGTCTATTTTAAGGGTAGCAGTGAACACAAGGTAAGATCATAAAAATGTATTATAATAAATAAAAAAATTATTTTAGTTTTGCAGAAAATGTTTGTCCGGGATTACCGTCTTAAAATAGTCTGTGAATGGACATTTAATTAAAAGCAGGACTTTTACAGTGGTTGTGTGACGCATTATGTCAAAGGACATTGTTAAGATGGTGGACATACTGTGTCCATGGCAGAGTTTTCAGGTTTGTGGTTTTCATGCCAAATTGGGCCTGTTTGAAAATCCAGTCACAGGTGAAAATTCAAGGGTAGCAGGGCGCGTTTTTTTGGGCTACTTTTAAAAATTACCGCGGCCACCAAAAAAACAACAAAAAAGTGGGTGTTGACTATGATATTACTTCAACACGGCAGGCAAACGCGTATAAGTTGACACGAAGGAAGTTTGAATACAACAATAACAATGAAGAGAACATACAGTATAAGGTAAGATAGCCTTAAAAGGAGAGAGAGAGAGAGAAGGTGAAGAGAAAACAGTCACTAGCTAATATGCCAGGTAAATGGGGAAATACATGAGGTGGTATTGCAAGGACTGGGAAAAGGTTTGATGGACTGATAATAAATCCCTTATAAACAAAATACTAAGTCGTACAGTTATAGTTGTTTTGCCATTCGTTTCAAACGTGTGACAGACATATATTTTGGGCTAGTTTAAGCTTCTGAAGGACGGGTTTCAGACTGACTTTGGGCTGGATATTTTTGTTGGACCTGGCAACCATGGTCCATGGTTACGTTGAAGCTACACAATCTCATAGCTATTGCTGTACAGCTTAAGCCATGTGTCCAGGACCCAGTCTACAGGACTGAAACTGTCTGAATTTGTCTAATTCCAGACTACACAGTAGACAAAAGCAGTAGGTGAGAATGGCTAGTCTGTCTGAATATGCTGTATTCATTGAGTGGTACATGAAAATGACCAGGATTATCTACTGAATCGTGAGACATTTTGAAGTATGCTACTACAGCACACTGTGCTATGATTCAACAGGACCTGTGGATGCGGTCAAACCTGAGGGGACAAAACATGATAAGTGTGGAGTCAGCTACAACCATTTTACAACCAGAGAAATAAAAAGGAAAGATATTATGGTTACGTACAACACCAAGTAATGTTATATAATTAAAATAGGCTCATATTAGCTAGCTAGTTAGCCAGCCAAGCTAAGTGTTGTATCAATAGTAAAGAAATTTCAGTTTCTCAACAACACAAAATCAGAATAGGTTTGTCCAGGATTGACATAAAAATGTCTGTGAATGAGGCTTTTAATGAATAGCAGGACATTTACAGTGGCTGTCTGACATCTTACGTCAAAGGATGTTAGTAAGATGGTGGCACAATGTGTCCAAAGTTGTGTTGATGCTACACACTTGAATACTATAAGAGTCTACTGCTTTAATGGTCAAGCAGTGTTTACTGTATCCAATCTAATATGTACTGTTTAAGTATGACATTTCAGATTCAGCCCAAGATTGAGCAGTCCTGACCTAGTGACACCTATGGCAATGATTTTGGATGTTTTGGGAGTAGATTTTACACATTTCATTTATGCAGATAGTGGCCACATCAAGGTATGTTTTCCATTCTCACTTCTCCATTCTCACATACATCTGACCTTTAGCACCTTTTACAGACCCAAGTGACTGTTGGCAAAGTGAATGTTTTCCCCTTTCTCTAATGTGAACTCTGTAAATGTTTTACAGTGAAATGTTTAAGTGAACACTGGAAAAATCAGCAATTGTAAATATAGCGTTGAACCCAACGTTCAGGTGAAGCATTTCAGTTTTGCTAAATTTAAAATTGAAATGAAAATTAGCTGCTTTAAATCTGCACCTTAAGCATTTTGCTTAATATAAGTGTTTATATATTATAGGCAGTTGGTTGCAGGTCTTCAGGTGCCACTTTTATAGTCTAGTTTTCCTTTTATATGCTTTGGACGATGGTGTCCTGGCAGTGTCTGTAGATAAGGATGTGAATTGGCTGTAGCCGAGCATGCTTTCAACTGCCCTTTTAGGAATATAGGTCACATCTCTTCTGAGTGGCCAGCTCTCTGTCCCAAGGGGATATGTTCAGCCTTGCTGTTTATGGAGAAACAAACTCCAAGTTTATCCACAGAAGCTGTAAATCCGAACGTAGATGCAGATGCAGGGCTGAATAGAAACACTGGGGCATTTTTAAAGGCAGTCAGTTTTTATGGGCAGCTGAATTCTTTCAATTGAGCTTGTAGTGAGGGAACTCAAATAAATCTCTGATATATACTTTAATATTTAATGGGTTTAACATTTAAAAAAGGATGTTAAAATACAGTTTTCCTTATGCAGCCGTGATATATAATCCAGAAGTGCATTCAAATACTCCTAGCAGCAAATATGTAGGAATATGTGAATGGAAGAATGTTTTCTTTAAAGTATGTTCACCATAATTTTACAGTAGCTCTTGATGTACTTCAGATGAAGGCTCTTCCAGCTTTAGCTTCATTATCTTAATGACTCAGTCATTCAAAAAATCAATGCAATAGTGAACAAGTGAGGCTCTTCTAAACCTGATGTGATGATGAAGCATTCCTGTTTGAAAGTCCCAGCAATGCATAAAATGCACGTTTTTGCACTTAGCAGAGTACACGGATAAAGAGATGTCATTTGCAGAAAATGAAAATTGCCAGCCAATGCAGACAGGCTGAGTTACCAGCTAGACTTTTGCTTCTGGCAGGGTTGTGTGAAAGAGACAGTGCAAAAGATGCAATGCAGGAGCTGCTCAAAAAAATCGAAGCTAATTTAGATCATATTTGTAAGTCTTTCACAGTATTTTCTCTGCCATTCTCTATATTTGTCAGGCCTTAATGTCCTGCCATACACTTTGTGTATTTTGTTTCTGTCACAGTTAACACAGATTTGATCACTAGCTGCCACTGTTGGTACATTGGGTTTGGCAATATGACAGTATTTTAATGATGCATGTGGTCATGATTCATTTTATAGATGAGTGTCATCACAATATGTAGAACACTGGACTGCACTTTAAATTTAAAATAAAAAAGAGTTTAATCCAATTTGGAGCAATTTCTCCTGCTCAGTACTCAATACATAGTACTCATAGTCTTTTTAAGTGTAGCCCAACAATGCTACTTTAAGCTTTTTGTTGGCGTAGGTGCCTGTAAGACCTTATGTTTGGTATGTAGTTTCCCTCATGTCTCACTCTCCTCGTCCATCATTGCATTGTCACTATGCTACTGTATTGTCAACTTGTATGTTCTACATGTGCTATCTTAGTGCTTTGCGACCATATCTTAGACCAAGTCATGTTTTGAAACCCCTGCTTTTACTTTGTTGCTCATGTTTAGTCACCACTGTCCCAGCTTCAGTTTTGTGTGTTTTTGATGATAAAGCCTTGTTTTGACCCATGCTGCATCTGCTTCTTCCAAACCTTCCTCGTGACCTTCTTGACAATGCCATTTCAGATATTTCTAAAAGAAACTAACATTTTTTTCAAATTTTTAAGAGTATTATTCCTGTTTTTGTATTGTGTTTATTAAAAAATACATTTGCCCAAACAAATTTCTTTGTATTTGCAAACATACTTTGCAAATCTGACCAAATCTAACCAATAAAGTCAGATTCTGATGTTCATTCTCATTCTGATAAACCAAAAGGCTAATTATTTAAATACAGTTTTGATTTTTGTTTGCAATATGTTGTGAATTTTGGTTTTCGGTCAAAAAAGTAATAATTTGGTGTATTTCCTGTCATGAAAATGTCTCAAAGTATTGTAACCTTTACTTGAATTCTTGGTGTTGTTCATTGGGGGGCCTTGAAAATAAACGCATCCCAAAAGAATTGGATCTCCAATGATCTCCGCTATTTTCATTCCTGTCAGTTGTTACTGGAGGAAATGTCAAACTCAATCTAGTCCCTTGCCACGCACTTCCACTTGCCAAGGGAAGATGCCACAGAGATGTCAGAAAGCACTCCCACCCCGAGGCATGGGGGAGTGCAGCCTTTTGCTTTATTGTCATACGGACAGTCTTGACACCATAAAAGATAAATCCACTCACTTTCTCTTACTGAAGCTAAACAGAAGCACAGCGCAAATCAAAACAATTGTGACTCTGATATACAGTATTTATTACGATACTGCAATACTAATAGTGCAGCATCACAATATGAAAATGAGCCTCAAACAAATTACAATATGATAATAAAGTAAATGTATACAGTGCCACATCTAAAAATTTGAATATTGTGAATATTGTTAAAAAATATTGTTGTTTCAAATTTTGTTAAAAAAGTAAAATGTCATATTTTATATAAAAAGCACATTTCAAGTGTTTTTTGTTTTACTGTTGATCAGCATGGATTATAGCTCATGAAAATCAGAAATATATTGTTTCAGTAAATTACTATTCAAACAGTATCAAAATTAAGACAAAAACAGCGTGAACTCTCTCACTTTATGTTTAATTAATATAAAAACTGACCTTCTTAATTAAATTATGAACACAAATGAACTTTTTCACAATATTCAAATTTTAGAGATGCACTGGTAGTCAACCTCTGTCAAAATTACTATGGAGATTAATACGATATTAATAATATGAGCATATCCTTTGCTCATTGTTATCGCAATCTTAGTTTTTGTAATACTGAAATTGCAACAGTTTGCAACATGCAGCTGAAACTCTAAGCAAAATGAAGGCATGGACTTGAGCCTAGTTATGGACTAAATTGTTGTGCCACTGGTGAATCACCACTGGAAACTCTTTATAGTCTTAATCTGGGTTTAAGTCTAATCTGGCCCTAAAGACTTCATTGTGTGCTGTTAGGTTCCTGGCCAAGCACACATGTTTTTTCAGTTGATGAATGGTTGAATCAAGGCATTCATTTGATGTAAACTAGGAGGGGGAACTACAGTCTTGAAGACTGGATGGTTTGGTGATAAACAGTCCTGATTCAACTAATTCATACAAAGTTAATTACCAGGTTTAGTTGTATCAGAGTAGAGAAAACAGCAATTTGTGGTGACTTGGTGCCCCCAGTTCTTTACGTCTGATGTAAACCAAAACATTGATAAAAAAATCCAGAATTCACATCAATTCTGTTTTTAATATCCAGTCATTTCACAGTTGTAATAAATAGCAATGTAGCTGCAATGTGGTATGTTGTCCATGTAAAACATCTGTACCTGACACTGAATGCAAAAAGAATAATCAAGAAATGACAAGAATGTCAATCCTAATTTTTCTGTGCTGCTGTAGTCACTGTTTGGTACTTTCACAGAGAATTGATCTAATCAGGACCCTGCTGTTGGGTATTACAAGGTCATTTGTAAGCAGTTGTCGTAGCCTAGCCGTGCAAGGTGTTCACAGCAGCAACACAGACTGCAGTGCGGAGCTGCAGGTTTTAAAGGACAATGGTGGATCTGCAGGAGCATCACAAACTGAGAGCTTCATCCACACGTTCTTCTTTGAGTTTTTGAGCTGTCAGCTGAAACGATCCTCTTTTTAAACACAGCCTCACCATGTCTGTACAGAATGACTGAACATAAAAGTTTATATCTCTGAAGCATAACTTAAGAGGAGAAAGAAAACTGTTTCTACCTCACTAAAATGAATTGCCTGTAAAAAACCATTATGCAGTCAGTTGATGCCAAATATGAGATGACATATTTCTGAAATATTTTTTATACTAAAAATAATAGTATGTCAGTAGAGGGGTGCTGGAGGCGAAGGGATGCAGTGGGGTTCCAGAAACATGAGGCTTTATTGACAAGAAAACAAACAAAACAGATTGTTGCTGTGGCAACTCGAAGACATACATGTTGACAAGCAATTAATCAGAAGACTGAAAACGTGAGGGAGCTAAATAGCAACATATGATTAACATGTAATGAGATGGCAGGGTTGTGCAATTACATGACGTAACTGAAGGTGGAGACATAATGTAAACAAGACACATGGAAGACGTAAACAAACAAACATTAATTCATAGACGCCTCGTTAACTGGGTTGGCCCGCTGATGTAACGTAACTGTGTGTCCGCCATATTGACGGAGGCAAAACTGTGCTGTGAACTAATACAAGTGAATGGACTGAACTTCATAAAGTGCCTTTCTGCAAAGTTATTTAAGCTAGTGCATTCATTCACACATTCAGATGGGCACTAATATACACTGGGAAACTTTTAGGCACAAAAAAATAATTTTGTTTACAAAATGTTAGAATGGCCAAATACAATCAAAAACAATTTGTATGCCTTACCTGCTAAAGGTCAGATGTATGTGAGAATGGAGAAGTGAGAATGGAAAACATACCTTGATGTGGCCACTATCTGCATAAATGAAATGTGTAAAATCTGCTCCCAAAACATCCAAAATCATTGCCATAGGTGTCACTAGGTCAGGACTGCTCAATCTTGGGCTGAATCTGAAATGTCATACTTAAACAGTACATATTAGATTGGATACAGTAAACACTGCTTGACCATTAAAGCAGTAGACTCTTATAGTATTCAAGTGTGTAGCATCAACACAACTTTGGACACATTGTGCCACCATCTTACTAACATCCTTTGACGTAAGATGTCAGACAGCCACTGTAAATGTCCCGCTATTCATTAAAAGCCTCATTCACAGACCTTTTTATGTCAATCCTGGACAAACCTATTCTGAGTGCAGCATCTCTCTATTATTTATTTTGGCTGCTTTTTCCTCCTCCAATATGGTGGCGACGTTGACATACGAGTCAGCACTCAATGTGGCCAGGGACACAGCAGATTAGAGTAATAATATACTTTTTTTTAAACATGATTACTTATTTACAGTTTCAAAATCGCATAAAGGGAAAAGGGCCCAAAGCAAAGGTTTTTGTACCCTGCATAGTCAGTATCAGACCTCCTTTGGAAAATATCACAGCTTGTAAAAGCTTTTTGTTTCCAGTTAAGTGTCTTTTAGTGTTTGTTTGGGGAATTTTCACCCATTCTTCCATGCAAAGGGCTTTTACATCAAGTTGTCATACACTCCATTTCTGAGATCTGAGGTTTAGGTTGGAGAACCGTGAGGGACATGGAAAAACCTTCAGCTTGTGCCTCAGTGCTGTTTACTGTGGATTTGAGATGAGTTTTAAAAGAATGATGCTCTTTTCATCTTAACTTTTTTTACAGAAGGTTTATTCAATCCAGATTTGGCTGGTAATTAAAAATGAATTTTTCCCACATGAGCAGCTCCCTCAGAAAGTTTTCTTGATGTTCAGACCTCAGCTTGACTTGATTCCTGTTTACTGCCATTGCATTACATTACAAACTGAGGTAAAGGTTATCTAAACATGTTATCTTCTTATAGCATTTTTGGTGCTTTGTGAACATCATTTATTTGTGCTTGACAGCTGCTTAGAGCAGTCTGCTGATTAATTGAGGAGTCTGAGAATTTATAAAGTATTGAAATTTGCATCACTGCTAATGAAGCAAGCTAGTTAATATTTGTAATGTCGGTAAAGGTTATATGAGAGCTCAGACCACTTAGGCTGTTCAAACTGTTGCATGTCTCTAAAACTGTACAAAAGTCATTTAATCTTGTTGAAAAGATTATATTTATGCATTCTGGAGATCAATTCATCTTCTATTTAACTATTCACAGTAACTGAAAGTTTGGCCAGGTGTGCCCCCAGTTTAGAATGTCACTGTAAGCATATTTTGCTAACAAGATTACAGTAATTTTGGGCTATTCATCTTGAAATGTTTACACAATATAAAAGGCCATTGACTTCTGCAAATGATGTAAAAAGTGAGATTTTGAGGCTTTGGCGTCCCAGTCATGACATGCGTTTTTCGTGAAAAGGTCTTTGTTCACTAGCATGATGTCAAAGCTTGAGTTTACATTGTGCATCCACTCCTCATATTATGTAAAGCTGACTTCAGCTGCCTGCTGATTAAGCCTGCACCTCAATCTCTTTGCCTGCCTGCTCTGAGCTTAATCGACCAATTCTCAATCAAGTGCCCTCAGAGAAACAGCCCAAGTACTTCTGCATTTGATAGCATTGACAGTATAAGCTAAGTGTTGTTAACATCGCTGTACTGCTTGTGGGGAATTCATATATATTGGGATGTTTGATTCACATTCTTCTTCACTTACTTCTTCTTTTAAGATTTCATACAGTGATATCAAGAAGAGGTTCATGATCAAAGTGAGCTGAAGTCAGAGATGCTGAAGCTCAGTGTTTGGTTCAGTTTGAAATGCTAAGCACAGCTGCGAGAGCTGTTCTTTCTCACTTCTGAGAGTCTTGCTTTGGCAGCAGCCTAGTATAGTTTTTGAAGACTTAATGGGTAATTCCACAATTTTTCTTTCTACATTTCTGCATAATTCAGTTATTAAGCTGTTAAAAGTCACTGTGAGTGTTTGATGTGTTGTAGAGAAACTTTTAAAGAAGCTATATGTGTCAACTGAGTTTCATTCTGTTCATAATGATCATAGTGGTAAATCTAAAAAACAGAAAACAGTTTTTTTTTTGGGTACTGATTTGGCTTTCCACATCCTATATGTGCCTCTCCAACAGGAACGGATTCAAAAAAATCTAATTTAAAACTATCATAAAGCAATGTCTCAAGCATCCCAGGATGTCATAATTAAATGTAGCAGATGCAACAATCTTTTTTAAATGTATATATATTTTAAATATATATATATTTTAAATATATAATATAATATAATATAATATAATATAATATAATATAATATAATATAATATAATTTGCCATTACTGCATTAATGAACCCATTCTGTTGGTGGTCTATACTAAAAAGCTTGGAATGGAACCTTACATAATAAACAGAAGACATATTTCTAGAAAACTTGTATTTATTTTTTTTCTTTATGCATTTAATTTGAATGGATTTAGATACTCTTATGTAGTTTTACTATGGGACAGTTGGTAACTGTGCTGTGACAGTTGGAAGCTGGTGTCTCATGGATTGATATGGGAAAATGTTGAAGATAGAACAATAATACACAGCGAAAGAAAATATTGATATTTTGAAAAAAATGTACACAACATGGTATGTAATGCTATGATTTACTCATCCATTTCCTTATTTTTATTTCTGTTCATAACCAGATAAAAATGTAGCACAATGAAATGGGAATATTGATGAGCATCTGGGCATTACCCATATTAGAGACTGAGACTGTGCCAGAGTCCATGTGCTGTGGGTATTAGCAGATTTCTAACTAGATGTCATTGATTTAATGGAATTCAGAAAGCAGATTGACTCTGCCAAATATCAGCCTCGGTCCGCCCTACTATTCAAACAATGCGTTGAAGGAAAATAAATAATTCCAGCTCCAACAATGGCAAAGCACAAAGACTAACACTGGGGGGCTGCCAATCACATGTTTGCATATAGCCATTTGTATGCATTCATTTTTGAGCAAGTTTACGCAGAGGAAGTTAAACATAGGAAGAGGACGTTTATCTTCTCGATAGTCAAAAACAGATCATTGTACCATTGTTGGTAACATTTATTTTGGTGTCTGCATTCCTGTATTACTGTGGTATTCTTGGAAAAAGAGTGGACTAACCTTATCATGTTTTCCATTTGATTAATAATTGAATTCATTGTGGTTCATTCTTTACTGCTTTCTTCATGCATCTATTCAAAACCACCTTTGATGAGACAATTTGCTCATTTTATTTTCAACGATCCAGTATACATTATACAACCAGCTTACTCTTCTAATTAGTTACCAATTGATTTGCCTGTCTCTATAATACCCTTTCATATTCTCCCTGATTGGTTTCTTAACCTGCTGTGCTTCAGCTGCTATCTGAGCCTCATGGTTTCAATTATTGGACATCTCTGCAATCAAAGCATGTTTGAGGCCCTTTTTAGTAAACACAAAGTCTTATTAATCAATATGTTTCATCCTAAACTGTCCTCTATTAAGGGAGTGCATATTAAGCATCTTGCTGGCTCGTTAATTGCCAGACCCACCACTGTTTGCTGCATATTAATTAGCTATTAGCCTTTGTGCAGCACATTGAGTTCCTCCTCCACTATGACATTGGGGAGACATGGTGCCATGGTTAGCCGGAGGAGGGGTCAGCTTTGCATCCTCACTGGCTGTCTCGGTCAAGCATGGCAAAATTTAATCATATTTTGGAGGCCAGCGCTTGAGCATGAAACGATGTGCTAGTGGCTCACGGCAGTAGAGGTGCAGGAAGGCTGCCTGTGGCTTGCTGAATGAGATTATAACAGCTGATCTCAGGCCAGGACACAAGCTCTGAGTGAAGACTGATGACATTTTTTTCTTTTTAATAGTGAAATACTTTATTTGGATAAGCTGCTATTGTCCCCACTAAAAATGTTATTATTATTGACAGATGTTCACTTTATTATCAAACTTAGTATCTGTTGATACTTTAAGGTTAGGGCTAGGAGCAACTTTACAGTTAGCACTAGAGTTGCACCAATAATATAAAGTATAAAATTATTTAAATAGATAGATAGATAGATAGATAGATAGATAGATACTTTATTAATCCCCTCCTGAATTTCCCGCAAGGGATTAATAAAGTATCTATCTATCTATCTATCTATCTATCTATCTATCTATCTATCTATCTATCTATCTATCTATCTATCTGTCTGTCTGTCTGTCTGTCTATCTATTTCAGTACTAAAATTTGGCAATCAATTCTATGTTCTAAATTTGTAATACTTTCTAATACAAATAGGCTGCACATATTTATCACTGTGTATTGTTGACAACTGAAAAGTTCTGAAAAAAATATGATTATATTTTTTAAAAGAACAGACATGTTAGTTAAGTTTTAAAATATAGAAATGTGTCTGTGTTCTATTAAATAAACATTTGCCATTAAAGACATTGATGACTATTATTAGTTTATATCTGATAACAGCACATGGTTGCAAAGTAACAATGGTTATACTTTTTTTTTTACCAATAAATATAAATGGTGTCAAAATCAGCTTCACAAATGAGGAAGACTAACTGTACAAAATGTACAGAGAAGAGAATAAAACATGACAAATCATAATGATGTGCAGGTTGTGATTTTTTACGGCTAATTTAGACTGTTTTACAGCCAAACTGGCTGATTCTTATTACCTCATTTCATTACCTCTGAGCTAACACTGTCTGCACTAACTCAACAAACAAGCACCTTTCATTTACTTTCTATTATTTGATTATTTGCTTTTGACACAGACAAAAGACAAACAGTAGAACTCAATAGTCACCCACAGCGCCACATCAAAACATTTTAACATTGTGAAAAGGTTCTGAGGAGTATTAATTACTATTCAAATGGTATCAACATTAAAACATAAAACTTGAAATATGTAACTTTACATGTAATTAATTCAAAATGTAATTAAATTGTATATTAAAAAAAAATACTTCACAATCTTCTACAGTATTCACATTTTTGGAGATGTCCTAATAAATATCCCAGTCATGTCTGCAAAATAATCACCAAAACCTACTTAAAACACATCCAGATTTCATCTGGTTATACACATAAACAGACAGATATAACAGAGTAAATCAGCCAATTTCTGGTTGATTGTTTTGGAAGAAAAATCTGATGATTCTGATTGTGCATCACTAATGAATTAATAACTGTATCACTAATTTCTGTGTGACTGTAGAAGCTGTTAAAATTGAAATGTTTTTTTTTCTTTTTCCACCATCAAAGAAAAGCTTTCATATTAGTGTCAATTTTATAATAAATAATGGTTTTGTTCAACAACTTTATGATTGATTACCTTCCATTAGATAGCAGCACATTATTGCTGTAACACATACTGAAACAGAAATGAGAAACTACCAAAAGACACTACAGTGATACACAGACATCTATAAGAAGTACTGCATGCAGTAGCTCAGTTACTAGATAAATCATCCTAATATATATTATGATATTGTAATATTGTAAAGGTGGTGTTACTTTGGGTCTTCTTTCTTTTTCACTTTACACATAAGTGGGAGAACATGAGTAGGAGTGTGTTAGTGTGAATGTGGTAGGGAAACTCTCCAACCTCAGATTTGTGTATGTGTAATAAAAAGACAAGCCCAAGCTGCTGGGTTGTGATTTTATGTGTGAGCATCACACAAATATCTGCCTTCCACTGAAAAAAAAATCATGCTGGTGGAAGAAAAAAAAAGTGCTATCAGTGATGTTACAACTCCGAACCTGCCAGTGAAATTGAAAACAGCCAAACAATATGAGAAAGAGGAGAGTGAACACAAATGTGCTGTGACATCCTCCACAGTCTTCTTTAGGAGAGGCACAGGGTAGATATTGAGTTACCACCCAGCTTTCTGTGTGTGTGTGTGTGTGTGTGTGTGTGTGTGTGTGTGTGTGTGTGTGTGACAGAATGAGGAGAACAGTGGGAGAGTCTGGCACAAGGTTCTTTATTAAACATGTACAGAACTATAGGTCAAGAAAGCAAAGTAAATGAAGATATTTTTATGGGTTGTGTAAATGTTTTGTTACATTTGACTCCTCTAGTGATTTCACAATTGTTCTAGTTAGGGTTGTCATTTTGGTTATCAAATTATTGATTAACTAATCACTACCTTGACACTCTGCCTGAAGGTGACCCTACCTAATATCTGTCACGTATCACAGCAAGGGCATCGTTAGAGGTGGGCATTTGGGGCTCAAGCCCTGAATATTGAATGTGAAAGTAAAGTTTGTGCACTCTTTCACTTATGCATGTTTGACAAGCAATCCTAATGTCCTTACTAATCCTCACTAATCCTTACTAATGTTTACTGGGAGTCTGCATTCATGCTCAGGGATGCTTTACTGATAACCCAGAAAATCTTTTTCAGAGCTTAATGATGGAAGGTATATAAATATAAAGTATATAAAGCAGCATGTTCTAGTGCACCTCTGTAATTTTATGTCATGAAAAGGTTTATTGTTCATAATTTTATACAAAAAAGGGTAAACTGTCATATTTTATATTCATTATATATAAAGTCATATTTCAAGCCTTTTTTGTGTTTACTCTTGATCAGTGTGGCTTGTAGCTCCTCAAAATCAGGAATTCAGAATCTCAAATTATTCAAATATTTAATTTAAAATAATAATAAAAAATGTTATTCAAACAGTATCAACATCAAAACAATAAAGGGCTTGAAATATGTCACTGTGCATGTAAAGAATATCAAATATATGATAGTTCACCTGATTAATTAAATTATGAACACAAATGAACTTTTATGGAGATGCACTTGTACCACAC
The DNA here is from genome assembly GCA_036984385.1 of Crenuchus spilurus. Lineage (NCBI taxonomy): Eukaryota > Metazoa > Chordata > Actinopteri > Characiformes > Crenuchidae > Crenuchus > Crenuchus spilurus. The sequence goes on from BRDA01010762.1 coordinate 52,228, forward strand.
TGCGTGACTATATTACAACATATTGTGATTGCACTATACTACTGACACTGATAAATCAGTCATATGTTGATCCAGTGTTGTGATTGGTTAGGGGGCTCATTTACAGAAACCTTTTTGAAATTCATAATAGTGAAAGCTAAAATCACGAACTAATGCTACATTGTGCATCTTGATTTCCATAATCAAGAGCTTTGAACTGACACAGTCCAATGCTTTAATTTTTTGTTGTGCTTACCTGTGGACCCATCCTCTTGTTTTATGCAGTCACGACATCATGCTGCATTATGCATGCACAAAGCAAATCAGTGCACTCAGGTCATAATAGCACAGCGATGATATTTACTGCTTAAAAATCAATCCAAAGACAGATTAGCCATTTAAATGCTAAGACTGTACACAAGGAAGCAGAACGAAACAGGCCGAACAGATAGCAACCTGGCCGCAAGCTTGGCGAGACAAGAGCTCAGCATATATTTCCCAGGTTTAATGTTGCATGACAAGGGACCAAGGTTCTGTCAAGGTGAATCAGTTAGTGGCTCTTTTTAAAGACCTTGCAAATGCCGCCTCCCATCTCTGTGCTGAAAGATTTGCTAAGGGTAGAGTGAGGAACAAAGAGAATCAAATCCTGTATCACTCTTCTTTTGTGTTTTGAATCATCGCGGGATGGACTTTTGAAAATATAATACAATATTTCATATTTTAATCATTAAGGAGGCTTCCTAAGCCATTTCGTGAATGCACATAAAAATCATGTTTTTTTTTTTTGTTCTAGCTAATTTGCACTGGTGGGATTAAGTCTAATGTTTTTTTCAAATCTCTTAACTTCATTAGGTAGATAAACTGTTGAATAATAATCCTTTTTACATGTTTAATAAAGAAGAATGTAGAGGAAATCTTCCTTACACACTAGGCCCTGGTGTAATCCAATCACAGGACCATTACTGTAGCCCATCCACAGTCCTTTATTTAATCAAACCTCATCTAGTTTCTATTAAGATTTGCTCTTACAGTGTATCATCGTGCCTTCTTTTCTTTGGGATTATCCCAGCTGTGGAAAAATATATTTGGCCGTGTCGGGATCTATATCTGTCGTCTTCAGCTTTCTCAGCAAATGTATCATTGTCAAATGACAAATTGCTTAAATGAAGTGCTTTGTAAGAGCTGGCTGAACTGCCAGACGTGGAATAGACTTTAGAGAGAGAACCTCAGTGCTAGGCCGAGATCTACGTGTAGTGATGTAAAAGAACATTATTACAATGTGCAGTTTTAACCTTCTGTTAGATTGACATCATCCAACACAAGGCTAAGTCAGGTTGTGACTATTAGAATTTTGACTTCAGTACTTATACCAAATGTAGTATCACAATACTCATTACATAAAAGCATGTATGTAACTCTGCGAGATTTTATCCTAGAAACCAAACAATACATTCCACGGAAACCTTAAAGGGTCTACTTTTCAAATATATATAGTTTGAATCAAGATATATTTTATATATTTGTGAGAGGAGCTTAAATAAGCAGACACGTTTTTCAGAGTGATCCGTCATTCATATGATAATGACATGGTAATTACAGACATTCTATTGGTGGATTACCATGTGTGCAATGTGCAAAGACCCACCATCAAAAAAGAGCTCTCACCTAAAAAAAGGCCTTCATTGTTCACACCTCTCGTAAATTTTGAATCTAGGAACAATGTCACATGTCAACTCACGTTTGTTAGTTTTAGAAATAAAACCACATACAATGTCTAAAAACTGTAATGAGCAGTGTGTAGCCAACACCTCTGTTTATTCAGTTCTGAGCTCAAAAGTCTTGGCTAGAAATGTTTAGAGTGTGTTTTCACAGTATATCAGCACATCTGAAAACAGGTTTTTGTCTGAGTCTAAGTTTAGAGCAGATTTTAATCAAAATATAGATTTATGACTTACTGTTTTCACACTGTTGTTGTTGAGTTTGTGCTGAACAAAAGCCTGTGTAGCACTTTGGGGAAATATAATTTTAGATGAGTGTAATTTGTAAAAAGTCAAGGCATGTCAGACTACATCAGAGTGTCTGAAATGCCCTCAGACTCCATGGGGTTAAAAGTATCAGCAACTCCGCTGATCATTGAAGAACAGGTAAACGGAGGTTAATAAAGTATACAGAGTAACAGATGGACTACAGTCTGTAATTGTGCAAAGTTCACCTGGTTTACATCACTTGTTAGTATGCAAAAGAAAATCTAAAATAAATGTTAATTGCTATTCAATAGTTTTCAAGTCTGGCATGTTCATGTTTAATCTAGTATGACCAAGCATTACAAGGCATATCACAGTATAATTATAATATCACTATTTATTTATTTACGCAGCCTTAGTGTCCAACATTACTGACATCAAGGAAAGTACTGTAGCCTGATTTTACCCCTTGTTTCAAAAGGTAAAAATTGTAATCACAATACATTCTGCCTGTATATATGAGTTATACTGTATATTTAGCCAAGAGGTTGAAATCCCTTTAGTCATTTTAGTGTTTTAGGGCATTGGTTCTGCATTTGGAACTGATACAATGAGCATCTACAGAATAATATCTTATATACTTGTTTCAGTCTGTTACTTCATCTGCCTTCATCAGAGCTACTCTACATACATATGCCCACTCACCCAGTCATGGAGAAGCCTCACTAACTGTAGTTCATGGTATTTAAGAGCCATCCAGATAAACTGCAGCTCCATTATCATGAGACTGTTCCAGGCCTGACATTTAAATCAGCCTTTGTCATTTTCACAGTGGGAGGTAGCATAATGGCAATTGCAAGGTCACTGCAAATACTCTGTAATTTGAAGAGGATTCTTATTATCAAGTACAGCTCTGAAACCACATCACAAGTGGGGGTTTTCAGGGCAATAATGTTTTTGGGGGGTTCATGTTTAAAACATTTTCAGCTGTTTTGCCACCAAAATGCACAAGCACCAGTTGAATTGCATGTTTTGAAGTGGAAGAAATGTTCTTCTTAACATTTGAAGCCAGATAAGTCTTGCTGCTGTGTTTTTGCTTGCCAAGTAACCCTGCAGATGCTATGCAAGCGCGAAAAGCGTTTACTGCGATGAAGTGCCATTGAAACCTTTTTGTGCAAGGATTAGCTTGTTATACAAGCGCCACGGCTGTTTTTGTGAAGTATTTTTGGCAAACTGGACTTTTGGGTGGTTAAATATACAATGAATGTGTTGCAACAGAACATACAGGGGTTAGACAATGAAAGTGAAACACCTGTCATGTTAGTGTGGGAGGTTTCATGGCTAAATTGGACCAGTCTGGTGGCCAATCTTCATTAATGTCACATTGCACCAGTAAGAGCAGAGTGTGAAGGTTCAGTTAGCAGGTAAGAGCACAGTTATATAGTATATTACAATGCACACAACATTATGGTGACATACCAGAGTTCAAAAGAGGACAAATTGTTGGTGCACGTCTTGCTGGCGCATCTGTGACCAAGACAGCAAGTCTTTGTGTCTAAATATTATTGAGCCACTTTGGGGTGTTTTGGAGGAGTGAGTCAGGAAACGTTTTCCTCCACCAGCATCACGTAGTGACCTGACCACTATCCTGCAAGAAGAATGGCTTAAAATCCCTCTGACCACTGTGCAGGACTTGTATATGTCATTCCCAAGACGAACTGACGCTGTATTGGCTGCAAAAGGAGGCCCTACACCATCCTAATAAATTATTGTGGTCTAAAACCAGCTGTTTCATTTTCATTGTCCAACCCCTGTAGTTCACAAAATTCATGTAAGACTTGTTTTCTGTATTCAGTATCAGATCACATTGACAGACGTAAAGCAACACTGTTCTTTACTTATTTCTCTTGGTTTGTTTTTCTGATTGTCACAATGCTCCATAAAATTAAGTAAGCCATTTTAGCTCTGTTTGAATAACCTAGCCTAAATGCTGCCAATGAGCCCTCAAGGCCAAATGTGATCTATTTACAGCTTCAGTCAGGAGGCTTCAGTGGTGCAAATCTGGTCTGCAGGCCATTACTCTGGCACCCAGCAGTTCCCTGCGAATGACAGATATCTAAGTCATGCAGGAGAGACAGTGATGAGGCCAACAGCTTCTTTTTGGCAGTAGATAGAGAGATGATGGTCACGGATAAAAAAAAGTGTTCTTGTCATAGAGTCCACCAAGCTTTCATTATTTGGGCTAAAATGAGTAGTTAATTAAACTTCATTACTTAGTTGAAAAAATACTGATGAAGGTTTACTGATTATATGCCAGCTATACATAATGATAATGACAGGATGTGACATGCCATAATACTGGAGACCCTCCAAAACTCTGTGTTGTATCAAGTTCAGAATCAGGCTTTATTGGCCTGTTTGAACAGTTGTAGTCTAACAGTGGCTCTCAGTACACAGTACATAGAGTACAGAAATCGACAATAGAATTTAGACTAGTGCAGTAAAATAAACATCAGTACATGCACATACCATACACATCTCTCCCTCTCTCTCTCTCTCTCTCTTTCTCTCTCTCTCTCACACACACACACACACACACACACACACACACACACACACACACACACACACACACAGACATACAAGTTGAGAGTGCTGCAGCTGGATGGGTGATATTAGTAATATAAAGATATATACATAGCAGTAACATATAAGGGGATGTGTCTGGATAAGACGTCACTCTGAATAAGAGTGTTTACCAAATGCGGTTAACGTTGTATATTTAGGTGCAGGTTAGAGTTAGATTAAGATATTTAGCTGTTATTTCATGAAGTAAAGGATAATGTTTGTCTAGGTGTCCATTCATCATTCATGTAAATAAATGTATAAGGTGGAGGCAAAGATCTTCATGACAGAAAGCAAAGAGCTCCACCAAGTCCTGTTATAATGGGGACATCCCCAAATGCCACGTGTTTTTTACTATAGCAGTTACTAATCAGTTGGTAGAAATTGAACCATGCAGATACACATAAATAAAACGTTTCTGGGTACAGAGCTTTCTGCACTTTCACATTCTCCTGTTGCCTGTAATTTGCATGTTCTCTTAAAATAACATCCTGTTTCTTTGTTCATTCTGTAATTTAATCACTTTATAGCAATGAACATGCTGGCTAGCGATTGTGTTTTCATGTTATTAGAACATAATTAAATGTCAGATATGTTATGATTGGCACTTGAAAGTGAGCTGCAAGATTGTATAGAAAATGGCGCTGGAGATGTGTCGGATGTACATCAGGAGAACAATGTGCACAATAGAAGTGTAGAGCAGATCGATGGAACATGGCCAGAAACTTTATCAGCTGATGTTCTCCATGCAATATTGAAATGTTCTCCAAAACACTGTAAATTGCCTTTTTGTATGAAATGTGATAAAAGTTGGCAAAAGCAGCCTTTAGGACAGATGCTGCCAATTGGAATAAGGCTTTGTAAATATATAAGTAGGTTTATTCTCATGGCATGCTATTGTAAGCATCATTAATAGTGATGTACATAAAACAATATGTATCAAATGGAAAATGATCACAAGTGGCATACAAATTGCATGAGTTATTCAGTGTCCAGTATACTGGACATTTGGATGAAATCTGCAAAATTGTAAAAAATTAACACATTTATTATTAACAGTACAGAAACAAACCAAGCATTGTACTTTTCTGGGTACATTTCCTCTTCTGCTTCTACTGAAAGCAAACTTAAAGACTGAAATCCAACAAATCTGTGGTATCTGTTTCATAGCAACATTCAGTACATTCATTCTAAATATCCTGGACATTAAACTTTCGCTCAAAATATAAGAATTTAATATAGAAAAAAAACTCAGTGTCTTTGAAGTTGTGAAGGAAAACATGAATGAGTGTGAGAATGCTGTCGAGTTAACCTAGAAAAATGAATACTGGACATTTGGAAAGAGGACGTTAATACTTATTAAGCAAAATGTCTAACAAATTAAGACCACAGACACCCTGTTTTTATTATAGCTTGTCGAGTTGGATTGAATCCACAGAGCACTTCTGCTGTCTGCCTCTTAATGCACAGCAGGGAAGCTTTAATTAATGTCTTTGTCTGCACTTTCGACTGCAGAGGCCATTGATAATATGTCTCTCTTCTTCCGTGGCAATACATTACCTGAATGTATTCTGCAGTGTCAGGCTATGTGCTGTGCATAAGGATCTGTGTTAAATTGAAAGTCAGTTAAACAGTCATAAACACAGGATGCGCAAGCTCCATTTGTCTCTGCTGTCCTGGGGAACTTTTAAATCCCATTATTTTCCATATCTGCATTCTGTGGATGTTGCTGAGTTAGGTCTGGATGGCTTAACCCTAAAGCCTTCAGTTCAGTTTGTATCACTTGCTTTTGCGCTCTTCAATGTTAGTAATTGAGTTTTCATAGAAGACTGAATAGAGTCAAGAAAATGTATTCCCAAATCTATTAATTACTCATGCATCAAATACATGTTAGAAAAGGGAGTGAATCACAATTATAAATGCATCAAAGGTTTAATTTGAGCTAAAACTGTTGATGATGTTGAACACATCATAGTGTATTAATGAGAACTGCGCATTTTAGCCATCAAAGCGCCATTGATATCAGCACCTGCTCTTTTTAATGACGCTGATGAATGTTTGACTTCAGCAGCCAATGTTTCTCATCAAATCCAAATAAGCAGTACAAAGGCACTGATCAGTTGCATTCATAATGTAATCATTTCTGTCTTGTGCTGTGTGTTTTTTTTTATCTACAGTGTGTAAGCCTGGATTCTACAGATCAGCTCTGCAGACTAAATCATGCAGCAAGTGTCCTCCTCACAGCTTCACCAAAACAGAAGCCTCCATGTCCTGCCAGTGTGAGCAGGGCTACTACAGAAAGGACACAGACCCCACCAACATGGCCTGCACAAGTAAACACTCTATACTTTATGTTAAAGACATATATTGCACATGGGCTCACTGGCCACTTCATTAGGTACACATAACTTGTATCTACACTCACTGTACATTTTAGATCAACGGATCATATAGATGCACTTTGTAGTTCTACAATTACAGACTGTAGTCTATCTGTTTCACTGTATACTTTATTATCCTCAGGACCACCTCAAGACCACCACAGGTGGGTGGTGGATCATTCTCATTCTCATCAGTGACACTGATGTGGTGGTGGTGTGTTAGTGTGTGTTGTGCTGGTAGATCAGACACAGTGTTTAAACACTATGTGAGTTCACTGTCCACTCTGTTAGACATCTTCCTTCTTGGTCCACCTTGTAGATGTAAAGTCATAGACAGCAGCTCATCAGTTGCTGCACAGTCTGTGTTGGTCCGCTAGTGCTTCATTGATGCTCTCAGGACTCTGTTGGCTGAATAATTGTGGTTGGTGCACTATTTACACTCCAGCAACATCAGCAGCTCTGCTGTGTCTGATCCACTCAACACACACTAACACACCACCACCACATCAGTGTCACGTCAGTGCTGAGAATGATCCACCAATCAGATATGTCCTGCTCTGTAATACCTGCTCATACCATTGTACAATATGGTAAAAGGAGACCTACAAAGTATACAGAGAAACAGATGGACTACAGTCTGTGTGGTACAAAGTGCCATTGAGTGTAAAACACACAAGTTAAAATTAAAAATCTGCAAATCTTTCATTTTAAGTTCTTTTTGGAGGTTGGGAGCATCAGATAATACTATGATGTGATCATTTGTGCTGATATATGCTTAGAAACCCTTAGAGCAGATACTGTACTGTACTATTTAGATGCAACACCTACACCTCTAAATAAATAATTATATAGTTATGTCATTAATTACACATGCATTAAATTTACATTCTGTATCGGCTACTTCAAGTCTGATGTTTATGAAACAATAACCAAACACGGCAAGAAATATAAACTGTTTTCTTTCCTCAAAACAAACCATGCATCCAAAAATAGCTCTTCATCACACAAATTATGATTAAATTCACTGAAAGGTTATCAGCACTTTACATATATGAGCTTGAGTGACTTTTATAAAAAATGCCTTTGTTATTGCCAGCAAGATCTTGTCTATCAATATCTATTTAATACCTCTAAGGAATTAAATTAAACATAACAAAGTCCATTTTTGTTATGTTGATTAATGTACAAGCTCAGTAATGCAAAACTGGGACAAACATCATGAACCTGTGTGTAATATCTGAACTCTCTGTATTTCCCACAGAGCCTCCCTCAGCCCCACGTAACGCCATCTCCAACGTGAACGAGACGAGTGTTTTTCTGGAATGGAGTGCCCCAGAGGAGACGGGTGGTAGGAAGGATGTGACTTACAGCATCTTATGCAGGAAGATCAGCACTGACCTTGGCCAGTACGAGCCATGCGGCAGCCACGTCCGCTACCTGCCCCAACGCACAGGCCTCAGGAACGCCTCTGTCATGGTGGTGGATCTACTGGCCCATACAAACTACACCTTTGAGGTGGAGGCAGTGAACGGAGTGTCTGAATTGACCAAACCCATTCGCCAGTACGTTTCCCTCAACGTCACAACCAACCAAGCAGGTGAGTGTACCAGGCCTAAGTGTTGTATTTCTCATTTATCCTCTTCTTTTTCTCGTGTCCATAGGTTAGGCTGAATTTACATTACAGCACTGATGTGCCACAAATCAGCTTTTTATCTAAATCTGATTCAAAAATCAATGATGGGTTCATTAAGCTTTGCAAAGGAAGCTCTTACATAGAGAGTAACAACGAGAAGTTGCTAAATGTTATTAAAAGTAGGTTTCTGGGTTGCTAGTTTCATCATGTAGTCTGTCAGTTATGGCCTGTCATTTGCACGGCAGCATTTAAAATAGGCTTTAGTGTTCAGGCTATTTCAGGTTAATTCATCCAGAACCTGAAAACAACACTATATGTCCACCTTTTTGAATGCATTAAGTTGCCCACACTGCTAACACATCTGTAGAGAGGTACTGCCAATAGAATAAGACTCTCTGTAGCAGATAAACATGAACCCACTGGCACCACGTCTAATGACAGATGTGGGCTAGAGGGGTATAAAGCCCCCAGCACTGGAGCTATGGAGCAGTGGAACTGTGTTCTCTGGAATGATGGTGATCCATCCAGTACCTTTTGGATGAGTTGGGGATGAGTTAGTGATCATCCATCATCCAGACCTCACTCTTGTAACTCAATACAATCAAATCCTCACAGCAATGCTCCAAAATCTAGAAGACAGGCTCAGTGAATAGTAGAGACATTTACTCAAACAAGCAGCATAAACTCTTTTAAAACCCTTGATTTCTGAATAAACAATGAATGATCAGGTGTTGCATTTTGTGCATGTGGAGGAAAGAGCATAAACATAATAAGGTCACAAACCATCAACATGTTTTTAGCCCTGATTTTGATCAAATGGAGAAAAACAGACAATGAGAATGTGAAGCAGGGAGTTGTATAGAGTATAGATTCTATAGAATTGAACATTTGATTAATCTAAGCAGACAGTTTGAAATAATTGGTGCAGGAAAATGAGTTTGATAGTCATCATGTCTCTCGGTTTGCACCATGCTTAAGCCAGGTATTGCAGTCACGTAGTCCAGTCTTATTCTCACAAACTGGGTCTTGCACGGGCACAAATGTCAGAACACCACAAGAAGATAACTGCGAGTATTTACAGCATGGTGAATATACCGTTTTTGTGTGTATTTTCATGAAAGCGTGGTATTTGTGGATCAGGTTGATGTTTTCATTGGGGATGCCCATCAATAAAAACATGTCACGGGTGATAAATGTTGAGCAGTGTTGCGATTTTGAGATTATGAAAGTTGTGTAGTGTCCTCTTGGCATTAGTGAACAAAGAATCACTAGTAGAGTATAATAAGAAGCCAAACATTAACTATAGAGTCATACAAAGAGCATCCTGATCTAGCTAAGCTGCGTCAGCAACCTCTGCACAAGTTCTACAGAAAGTTTATCACAGAAGCTTTGCTCTGTGAAACTGAGGACACAATAAGACTTATTTTGGGAATCCTTTCCCAAATCTTTACAACCCCATGTTTTAAACATCACACTCATTGCACATTTGCATGACTGGTGGTACGGCTGTGTGGGCAGTTGGTTAGCAGCAGCTTTAATTTGAGCATAACATTTTCAAATGTGGGTCTTTTCAGTACACCATGTTTACATTGACGGCAGCTTTGGTGAGTCACTTACTAGCATGTGAACCATAAACCCTGAGACAAAAACACAGACGTGAGACATAAGGCCTGTAATGAACATCGCTTTAGATTGACAGAGACCACAGTCAGCCCAGTGGCTCTGTGTCTGGACAGATACTATCAGCTGTTTTTGGGGAGTGACATTTCTGTGCTGTTATCTCAAAAACTTTGTTTGCACGGGTTGGTCTCTCCTGGCTGCCTTCAGCAGGCTTGCGCTCTTAGTCTGCCTGAAGGCTGTTGAAAATAACTGGGCTCATGCTGACCTTCTGTATAAATAAGCAGCCTTCATGAAGTCTGGGCTGATATTAAAACACATGCTGTTTTTTTACAGTCTGTATGTTTATTATAGTGACATTCTATCAGTGATATTGTAGTCAAAAGCCCTATTTGGATTGGATTTAGAAAAATACAGACTGTTTCTTTATACCTCAGTGTTTATCTGATCATTTTAGTCTTGTCCAGACACAAATTTATGTTTTATGCAGGCACGTATTGTCTTACATTGGAAAAAAACCCAATTTGGCCACTTCTGCTAGCCGTATTTGTCTCCCAACATGCAGGTCCATCCACAGCCTTCACAAACCAAAAATATTACCGCATTTAAATGCCTGTGAAGAGTCACTCCATAATCTACTTCATCTACATGGTGTCCATACTCTATCTGGAGAGTTTTAACTGGAGGAGAAAGAAACTTAAAATGATGAGAAAAGCAAGGTGTGACCTTCCGCCTGACGCGAGCCACGCCCCCATGTGCATCTTTTGTCTCTCATGTCACGTTTATGTCATGTTCACGCCCCCTGTCTCGTCTGGTCATGTCTCATCTCACCTGTGCTTTGTTTGTCACAGCCCTACTCACATTCCATGCCATGATTATGTGCCCTATTTATGCCTCGTCATGTCATGTGTTTGCTGTTTGCTGTCCGTCTACGTCTCTGTCAGGTCTGTCTCAGTCAAGTCTAGTGTGTATCTCAACCTCAGTGTTTATCTGCTGTCAAATAAAAGCCACAGTTTACTCCTCCTGCCTTAACCCCATCTTACATGAGGCTTATAAAAGAGATTATAATCACAGCTACATGTACACAACACTGTATCACTGTGAATTCCTTAAAGAACTGATGTTAAAAGCTGTTAAACGAATCTATGAGTCCCCATAACACTTCATTAAGCACTGGGTAGGGCAGTTCACTGTTTTAGTCCAGAACATGGTGCCAGTTCATTTCTGGGCACACATATACACTCACACCAGGACAATTCAGAGTAAACCATTCACATGACCTCTGCTTTCATTTTCCGGAAAAAATAATCCAATCAAAAAGGTGTAAAGATGCCACTTGGTTTGCTAGTTGTTAACATACTCGTTAGCAGAGGCAAAGCATGTCATCTACACATAAAATAGACGCTGTGGCTCTTCATAACTGTCACTACTACAGGGTGTATTACAACAGTGCTGTTTCAGTGGCCTGCTTAAGGCCATAAGAGCAAAGACAATAATTAAGCAAGCTTTACTGTGTTTTTGTGGTTGCTTTGCCAGGAATAAGCCGTAGATGTTTACTGTGGTCAAAAGATTTATGCTCTGGGCTAATTAATGATGACTTGTAGAAGACCTGACAGGAGACCTATTTTGTCTGAGTCATATATTAATATCAGAAGGTCTGTGCCCCCAGCCTCACCTCAGACATACACACACACACACACACACACACACACACACACACACACACACACACACACACACACACACACACACACACACACACATTTGTTTCATAAGCCTCTCTCCTGTGAGAGTGGTTGCCATTGACTTTTCATTAAGGTAATGATGACTCTAATGGATACTGATGCATAATCTGCTTTATCTGAGCCAGGGCCTGTAATTACTTGGGATTGTCCTGAGACGGCTGAGAAGAAACCTGTTGCGTGCCCACAGCATGTGTGGAGCGGTTCTGCCCCGATAAGGCAGCCTTGAAATGAGGGATTTCACGTCGGCCGGCACGGAGACTGATGTGGAATACTGAACACTCGCTTTCCCTTGTGCGGCTCCGGTCACGATAATCTGTTTGGGTCGATGCATCGAGTGGCAGTCATGTTTCATGTGAACTGGGTGGCTCTAGGCTAAGCACAGTGTTTGGTCGGTGCTGTAAAACCAAGTCAGCGTGGCAAAGTGCTGGACCTTTGTTGTGTGAAAGAGGAAAGCAGTGAAATATCGGGATTCACTGTATGGTGCCTTTCCCTGTGAGTGCCGTGTTCCATTACAGCAAAATAGCAAACACTTTTCCATTTTTCCATCACCACTTACAGCATGTACATATCAGACTGATAGTTATCTAATCATACTGCAGCTTCACATCTAAGAGAAGCTACCAAAAGAAGCACAGCTCCGTCTATAAACGTGTCCTGATCCATTGTTTTGCCACTGAAATCTTCCTCTGATACCAAGTCACATTTGTCTTTTGTGTGTTTGATTACAACCACACATTGCAAACTTTCTGTACCTTATTGTTACAGTATACACAGCCATATAAGAATATTATGACCACCTTAACCATGCATCTGCATTGCAGGTTTAGATATAATGGTGTTCTTGGTCCTGTGTTCATTATAGAGGTTGACAGTGGTGTGTCAGTTGTTCTGTACCTCACCTCAGTCATCATTACATTCAACCGTCATTAAATTCTGGCACCAATGGTCTATGGGGCACCATTGTTATGCTTTTGGGAGGCTCAATGTACAAGAAGTGCATCCCACAAACAGGTTCAGATATGCTACCACCCTTCACCCAGTGCCCTATTATTATGCACTTTTGGGCATCAGCCAGATCATTTGTCAGTGATGATGGTTTTACACTCTGCTACAACTGACTGGTGTGCTCACTTATTTATACCTGCCACATCTGTGAGTTCATTCCAATCCATGAGTGGTCATAATATTCTGATATGACTGTGTGTATTCAGGCATTAAAATGTCTGGAGAAACATTTCAACAACTATGGATGGTGTGAACAGCAGTGAATTTAACTGCTAAATGCACTTATTTACACCGTAAACACAAAAGGCGCCTCCATTTTTTTTTCAATGGAATACTCAAAGATAATAATAATAAACTGTTTATTAAAAAGGTTTATTTATAATTTAATTCCATAAACTGTAATATTTTATATTCATTACATGTAAATGACATATTTCAAGCATTTTTTGTGTTAATGTTGAACAGTATGGCTTATAGCTCCAGAATCTCATTTTTTAAAAATATTTAAATTCAAGTTTGAGTAAATGACTATTTAAACAGCATTAACATCAATATCAACAACAAAACTGTAAAATATGTCACTGTACATGTAAAGAACATAAAATAAATAACTGAATTAAATTACGAACACAACTGAACTTTTTCACGATATTCACATTTTTGGAGAAGCACTAGTATATTTTTGGTGCCTTGAGAAATCTTCCCTTATCATGAGGTTACTGGAGAGATCATTAATTATCTAGAAGCTCCTACGTGACATTCTGGGTACAACACAAGCCTCAATAAAGCATCATTCTTCAGATCATTCTTTAGAGAACTCAGTATGATTAGCAAAATCCCAGACCATATTAACTCCAAAATCGGGGGTGTAATATTATAATATTATGACTGTGCATATTAAAATGATTGTGGACACCCCTTCTAATGAAAGCATTCACCTATTTCAACTAAGTTGCACCCACTGCTGATACGAATGTACAAATGTACACACACAGCTTATCTAGTCTCTGTAGAGAAGTACTGCCACTATAATATGACTCACTGGAACAGGTAAAAATGAACCTATTGGCTCCCTGTCTAATGCCTGGTGTGGACTCCAGGGATGCAAAGGCCCTCAGCACTGAACTGTGGAGCAGTGGACCTGTGTTCTCTGGAATGATGGTGTTCCATCCATTACTTTTAGGATGAGTTTGGGCTCTTGTCACTGAATGCAATCAAATTCTCAGAGCAATGCTCCAAAATCTATTTAAAGTCGTCCCTGGACAGTAGAGACAGTTATGCCAACAAAAGCAGCATAAAGTCTGATTAAGAGTTTGTAAACCTGGTAAAGTGAAGGACTATAAAGATAAACTGTTTGATTTAATTCACTGTGATTTGATATTCCACATGGCTTTGTAATAAACTGTAGACAGGTGAGCATAATGTATGACAGGAATGCAACCGGACTGGTTGTTTGGGAATGTTGGTGTTTCAACAAGGCAGTTGTTTAAAACATCACCGTTCTTGAATATGCATATTAAAAGTAAAAATTGTCACATTGTTTGTATTGTGATTTCAGACCATTTCACAGTTATTACATTTCTATTACAGTGTCTTTCATACATTTTAAATTGTCCTCTAATTTGGCCTTCTCTATCAGCTTTGAACAGACTGTTAAAACCATTTGTAATAGCTACATATATGGCACGATAAATCAAGCTAACTTAACTACAGTTAAAGTACTGGCAGCTGTTAGGTGTCATCCGGACTCTACACTGTTTTGAGTCTTTTAAATCAGTGGTGGAGAACTCTGATGCTGATGATCTGGATTCCAGGGCAGTTTGCTGATAGTCCTGCTAAAGCACACCTGATACAGCTCAGCAGATAATTACAAGATTTACTTGTTGAGTCACAGAGAAATTGGCAAACTGTGCTGAACTCTGGCCCTCCATTCCCCACTACTGTTTTAAATAGCTCCACAGACCTGTACTATACACTGCAGTATATACAGGGGTTGGACAATGAAACTGAACACCTGTCATGTTAGAGTGGGAGGTTTCATGGCTAAATTGGACCAGTCTGGTGGCCAATCTTCATTAATGTCACATTGCACCAGTAAGAGCAGAGTGTGAAGGTTCAGTTAGCAGGTAAGAGCACAGTTATATAGTATATTACAATGCACACAACATTATGGTGACATACCAGAGTTCAAAAGAGGACAAATTGTTGGTGCACGTCTTGCTGGCGCATCTGTGACCAAGACAGCAAGTCTTTGTGTCTAAATATTATTGAGCCACTTTGGGGTGTTTTGGAGGAGCGAGTCAGGAAACGGTTTCCTCCACCAGCATCACGTAGTGACCTGACCACTATCCTGCAAGAAGAATGGCTTAAAATCCCTCTGACCACTGTGCAGGACTTGTATATGTCATTCCCAAGACGAATTGACACTGAATTGGCCACAAAAGGAGGCCCAACACCTACTAATAAATTATTGTGGTCTAAAACCAGGAGTTTCTGTTTCATTGTCCAACCCCTGAATGTTCATTTTTAAAGTTTATGCATAAGCATAAAGCGTGTCAGATCAGTATGAGGTGATCGGCAAGGCTAGAGGAGCACCTACAATATCCTAAATGTAATTTTTAGATGTATGTTTCAGGTATTTTCATCCATGTTGTGTTCATGATTTATCAGTAAATATATGTTTATGAGCATGCTTTTCATCAGATTTCTTTTATCGAACACGTTGATGCTGAAGAGCTGACCTCATCGTGTTAATGGAAGTGCTTAGTGCGGTATGACTCTGGCAGTGGTGGAGACACGTCTCCCCTTTAGCCACAAAAGCTCACAAAAAGGTTGAAACCGAAGCTGCTGATGCTCGTCTCGGATTGCTCCTCACGCCAGGGCTTTGGCCTGCTGCACCGTTCAGGCTATTTAAAGGCAGAATCACACAGAAAGTGGCTGATCTCTGAGTGCATGACCTCAGTGCAGAGGCCTGG